>PVKS010017869.1:0-41158 GCA_004027875.1 Aplodontia rufa
GTGAGGGTGAGGGATAAATGCTTATATTTAGGGATTATCAGAGTATAGGGGAGGAAGAGGTTAGTATGGGGTGTAGTTGTCTTCACTCTCCAAGGGTAGAGTCTATCATGCTATCATGGAACGTTTTCCTAGTTGGGATCTAATGTTATAGGGGTAGCAGTAGAGGCTAAGAAGACTTAGAAAGAGTAGTAGTCAATCACCAATATATACACACAAATAAATATTTACACCCACCAACATTAACTTTAGTATTAACCATAAAGCTAGAAATGGGAAAGTGGAAGAAAGGAAAAGAAAGAAAGAAAAAAAAGAAGAAGAAGAAAAAAGAGAAAAAAATCAGTATAATAAAAAATAAAATAAAATATAAAATACGCTGAGATAAAAATAAGATAGAGCAAGAATAAAAATTAAAAAGATAATGAGTTAGAAAACAAAAAAAGCTAAAAAAGTAAAAGAACATAAAAATAACAAATAAAAAATTCATAATGAACTCTTGTATCTATAGACAATGAGGGTGTCTCTGGGACCTCAATGTGAATGTCTCTCAGTCTGTGGCCCCCTGCAGGTTGTCTCCCGGTACCAGGATTGCTCCCCACAATGTACGGGCTTGGGAGACAAGTGTTTTACTTAGGATAGGGACTGGTTCAGCAATAGTATCTCTGTCTCTGCTCGCATCCGCAGTCGTGGCAATTTCTGTAGCCGATCCGGGATTGTGACCAGTGAGCGGGGAATGTAATGGAGTTGCCACCGTTGCTAGCCGAACAGAGAACTTTCTCCTCCTTCCGACATATGCTCCTTAGCCCCGCCTATATGGCTGATGGGAAATGTAGTCCTGTTGCTCGGGGGGCTGTTTCCAAGCACAGCTCTCTCCCTTCACAGAGTGCAAGGTTGGCGGGGGTCTAATTAGTTACGGACAGGATGGAGTTAGCGATGAAATCTATGTTTCTGCTCAGACCCACAGGATCTTTAATGCTGCTTGCTGCCTCGTCTCTGCAGCTGGTGCGGGATTGTGACCAATGAGCACATGGAACGAAAAGGAAGTCAGTGTTCCTTGGAAAATTGCTGATGCAGTGGATTTTTCCCAAGCAGACTCAGAGCCCCAGGAAATGCTGTCACGCTTCAGGTCGCCATCTTCCATAAATAAGTCTTAAGCTAATGAAATGTTGGTTAGTTGTTGGTTCCTCTGTAAAAGTCCAAGTTGCTGAGGGTCTTACTAAGTTACTGAGGCTGGCCTTGAACTTGCAATCCTTTCGCCTCAGTCTCCAAAGTCATTGGGATTAAAGGAGTTGAGCCACTGTGACCAGAAAAATATGTTATATGAATGAGATTCATTCAGGGGGCTGGAAATCCATGATGAAGTTTCCATCATGGGTGTGGTGAATGCTCTCTTCATGGTGGGCAGTGGGGCAAATTCCTAAAAGCTGGGTGTTGCAGCTCTTGGTGTGGTGGAAATTCACCTCTAGAATTCGGCACCAATCTTCTGAGTTCTTTTCTCATGCAATTGAAGAATAAAATCCACGGACAACCACCGAAGGGAGTAAAAGGAGTAGGATTTATTTAGGAAGGAGAGCAGAGAATCCGCAAGGGGGTGGGGCACCTGGAAGCAGGACACCTCATACTGTTATTTTTCTGAGGTTTCATTTCGGATAGAGTCTCAGGGACCACAGTAAATATCTGAAGTTACTCAGGACTAAATTTATGCTGATGTCACCACTCTTTGCAGCATTGAAAAGAGAGGGTGACATTTGGTTCATATTTTCCCCAGCAAATTGCTCTGACAGCTTTCAAAATATTGACAACGTTGTGTTAACAGGTGATGGATCTGGCTGTGCTCTGGCAGAGATGTAGATTCACACAGCACAATATATATCGGTATCTACAGTTTGGTAAAATAGCCATAACCTTTGCAGAAATAAGTTCCTTCATTACAATGTTTACAAGAAATATATATATATATATATAGTTTTGGTACCAGGGATTGAATCTGGGGTACTTTACAACTAAGTCACAACCCCAACCTGTATTTTATTTCTGATTTTGAGACAGGGTCTCACTAAGTTGCTGAAGGCCTCACCAAGTTGCTGGTGCTGGCCTTGAACTTGTGCTCCTCCTGCCTTAGCCTCCTGAGCTACTGGGAATACAGGCATGTGCCACTGTGCATTGTTTGGTATTCTTTTTTGTACTTCATGGTATTAAAATATTTCATCACCACCATGAAAATACTAAAATTAAAATATATGTTTATACAAACAAGGTGCTGTCCTGAAGAGTTCAAATATATTATTTAAGTCTCTCTCATGTGCACACCCACACACAGCTCCATGAAGCTGGACTTTGATCAACTGTGTTTTTCAGATGTAACAGATAGACTAAGTAACTTGTCCAAAGTAATTCATTTAATAGTAACAGTGTCAGGATTGTCTGTCGTTTGAATAAGTCTGAGGCCTTCATTTTATGACACACCACTTGCCATCTAAAGAATATCTGCAAGTTGTAAAGCAAAGGTCTTGGCACCTGCCCCAGACATCAATTAACTGCTTCCTTTGTCCTAGAGACACCCTTGTATTACCCTGAAGAAGATATGGCTAACCTTTTAACACCTAAATCCTTTTTGTATCTTTTCTGCAAAAGGATATAATTGCAGAGGAAGTCAAAGTGTTTGTTCCACATTTATTCTGTGCCAGGTTTCTACATAACTTATTTTATTCTCAAAGCAATCTTGAAAGGTTATTATATTCATTTTAGAAATAGTGTAACTGATGCTTAAGGAGATAAGTAACTTCCCCATGGCCATAGCAAAGTTGCAAAGAATGGACAGAAACTCAAGTTGGTCAGGCTGCCCAATAGGTAGTCTGTATTTAACACAATTTTTATTAGCCATTGACCAGTTTTTCAGACCTGAGATTTTCTTTCTTTATTTTTGGGGGTTACCAGGGATTTAATTGAGGGGTGCTTAACCACTGAGCCACATCCCAAGCCCTTTGTATATTTTATTTTGAGACAGAGTATGCTGAGTTGCTTAGGACCTTGCTAAATTGCTGATGCTGGGTTTGAACTTGTGATCTTCCTGTCTCAGTCTTTTGAGCCACAGTTAAGCACTGCTGTGCCTGTCCTGAGATGACGTTAATAGAGAAAAATGAGGTCAAAATTGAGAGTATCAGAGACCTGTAGGAAAAGAATTGAGACTAAGGGACAACAGATTTGTGAGGCATCTGGAGGAGGGTTGCAGGCGTGTGGAATGATGATGGGCAGAGAAATGGAACAGATGGCCCTAGGTACAATGCAGGACCCTGTTTGATATTTGTCTCGGGATGACTCCAGGGCTGAAAACAAGAGAGGAAAATCATGATCTGAGGCAGGGCTACTTATTCTGTAAACTACTGGAATCATCCTTCCCTTCCTCTCCATTTAGTGATTTACAACCCCCCCCACCTTTAACTAACTGCTGTCTTCTTAATGTTTCTATTGATTGCCACTACTGATATACCTGTGGGTACAATTTGCTTATATATATATATATATATATATATATATATATATATATATATATATATAATCATCAAAAATAAGAAGACTCTCAAGAAATGTAAGTAAAAAAATGAATTTAGCCAGAGAGGAGACAAAAAATGGATGTTTAATAAGCCTCCAAGTTCTGAAATGAATGTGGGAGGGAAGCATTCTGCTGAGACTACCCGGGATGTGAGTGTTGGCTACTCTTAGATTCTACTCCTGATATCTGAAAGTTTCCAAGCACAAAGCTGTTCAACTGACTTTGAATCCTTGAGGGGAAATACAATGAGCAAAACAGTTCCCACCCACCTTATTTTTTCATAAAACTTTATCCCATTTCAGTTATAGTATCATCTAGGAATGGAAGTAAATATCACATATTCTAGAATGAAAATCAAACTTGGAAAATGAATTTAAGAGTTTCAAAATCAGAATTAGATACTGTTATGGTGTGTTTGGTATCTACCCTCTAATCAATTTCCATTAAGGAAATTTAATCATATATTAATTCAGTGTTCATTAATCCCATTCCATGTACTTCTTGAAAAATAAATACATAATACTGGTATTTGTAAAGTGGGTATTGGTTGGTTACACAAAACCACCAGGTTCACTGGGTTAGTTTTCTTCAGCCCATCTTCATCCAAAATAATAGTCATGAAATATAAATTGTCATACAAACTTCATCCTTGAAGCATCTGCTTCCAGAAACCTGTCTGAGGTTTAATATATATGCAGCATTTCTTAACCATATCCTATATGAAAACTATACTACTGTTCTCCTTATACTCCTATCTTTTTCCTTTTGTCACTGATGAAGTCATTAAATATTATACCTTTAGTACCATTTCCCCCATAATCCTTGTTGCTTTTATTGCATGATTGCTTAGTATAATGATGCTTAAGAACAGTAAAATGTCTCATTTAACAAAAACAGGAGTAAAAAGCTACTTAAAGCCAACAGATATTATTATGAATATGTGTAATATATTTTGGAGAGATGGGGAATAAGATGATTTTAGCCAACCATAAAGGATTGCCTTATAATGTTCAGATAATGGAAAAGGCAAGCCATTCCAGGCAGACCATCTGTGCCATCCATTATTCTGGCTCAGGTATAAGGTACACCTCCCCCATAAATCTTCTCTGACAAGGCTTGAGAGGGTCGTGCAGGCCACCACTAGCCATTACTGAGGAGCAGACAGAAGATGGGCCAGCACAGTGATGAAACAGATAGGTGAGGAAATGAACATGTACTGTTTTGAAAGTAATCTTGTACCAAGTGTTTGAGAAATAAATTCAGTATCTTCACCACCAACACCATCAAAGGTGTAGAAAGATAGCTACATCTGAAAATGTGCTGATGTATATTTGTTGGAAGAAAGTCAGGCCAAGAATATGTATTTTACTAGGCTACCATTTCTTCATTTTGCATTTATTTTTAAAATTACCCTTTAAGAACGCTGTGTGTACTTATTTATTAAGAAATTTATTTGTTGCACAATCAAACTTACTTCTAATGAAACAGTATATACACACACACACACACACATATATATATACTGTTTCATTATGCATATATATATAAATTCTGAAAATTAGATTTACCTCCAGTCTCCGAGAAGCTACATAACTTGTCTTCAGATATAGTTAGTATGTGGCAGATCAAGGATTGAACTCCATTCTTTTTCAATAATTCTTTCACTCTCTGCAAAGCAGCTAAAAACTGGAATAAGAACAAGGGGGTATATAGACATGTGTGTCTTTCTGTCTAGCTTTTAGTTTCTTGTCCTTAACTCTGTCTTCATCTCAATGTACGTAGCGACCTCACCTTGTATCAGTCAGATATTCAGTGCTGTGACCAAAATATCTGACAAGAACAGCTATGAGGAAGAAAATTTATTTTGCCTCATGATATCAGAGGTTTCAGTCGAAAGGTACCACCGCATTGCTCTGGGCTGAAGGTGAGGTAGAATATCGTGCAGGAAGAGTATGGTAGATGGAAGCTGCTCCTCTCATATCAGCAAGGAAGCAGGGTTCAAAGAAAAGGCCATGGAGAAGAAGCACCCTTCCTAGGCACACTTCCCATGATCCATGACCTCCAGCCATTCCCCCCTGTCTGTAGTTACCACACAGTCCATTCAGAGGAGGACAGATTGATTAAATTATGATTATATAAATTATGATGTAATCATCTTACCTCTGAATATTCCTACATTAATAGGATTCTGGGGGGAACCCTCATATCAAAACCATAGTATTATGCCCCTGGCCCCCCAAACTTCATATCTATGTCTCAATCCAAAATGCATTTTGTTCATCTCCATGAGTTCCATTCAGCATTGCCCAAAATTTCAAGCCCAAAGTCTCCTCTTAGACTCAAGGCAAATTCTTGGCTATGAACCCCTGTAAAGGTCAAAACAAGTTACATATTTCCAATATGCAGTGGCATAGAGTAAATATTCCCATTCTGAAAGGTTGAAATAGAGGCATAAGAAGAAGAGATGGGGCCAAAGCAAGACTGAAATCCAGCCATGCAAATAGTTCTCATAACTGCATATACAACAACTAGGAAACATGACTGCAGGATGTGCTCCTCTAAGTGCTTGGGCAGTTCCACTCTTTTGGCCTTCTGGGTTGCAATGCAAACGGCCTCTCTTTTAGCTTGACTCCTTCCATGGCCAGCTGTGTTCTAAGTAGACAGCCATGTTACTGTCATATCTTGATTCTTATAGTTTCCATTTCAGTTTTGGCTTCACCTTTACATTTTCTTGTTTTAGCTTCTCAGGGCCAAAACACAGGGACTGTGACCTTGCTGTATTATTCTTGGTCTTCAAGACCTTCCTTTGAAATCTTGGTGGAAGACTTCATGAACACTTCACTGTAGCATTCTGTATTCCTGGAGAACCAGCATCACAAAGGTGATGCCCAAGTCTACTTCCAGTTTACAGAATACTGGAGCTTTCTGGGATCATGACTACAGTGGCCTCTGAATGTCTGGGTGACTCAGTACTGTGAAATGCTTCCTAGACCACCTGTGCCAGCAGAGAGAGATTCCCCATTATTCCCTCTCCAAAGTATTTTCTCTATTACACCCTGGAGATTGCAATGGGTGTGGTCTTGCAAATTCCTTAGAGGTGCTCTAGCCATCTTTCCTATTATCTCTGCATGAAGTACTTTGCATCTCTTTATGGGCTGTAATCTTTTCAAGGAGCAATGCTCTTTTGGACCTAGTTTTACATGTTTGTTTCTAGTCTGCAAGATTTAAAATCTTTATTTCTGCTTCCTCTTTATGATTCTCACAGTAAACCCCACTGAAAGCTGCCAGCAATATCTATGCTAATAACTAAATGCTATGCTGTCTTCAAATTTCCTCTGCTAGATTAATGTTAAATTCAGCTTTACACAAAGCCTCAGGACACAGGCAAAATGCAGACAACTTCTTTCACAGAATGTAATATGAATGGCCTTGAGTCCAATTCTGTATAGAGTTCTCATTTTCCCCTGAAAACTCATAAGCACAGTTAGTATTCCTGTCAGCATTCTGGTCTTTCGAGTTTCCACCAGAATCAACCATTAAGCTCTTGTATGACATTCTAACACTTTTACAGCCTGCATTTCCAAACTGTTTAAAATCCCTCCAACAAACCATGTCCAAACTTCTGAACCACATAGTCATGTTAGTTTCAGTAATCACCCCAGTTCTCAGTACCAATTTCTGTTTTAGTCAGCTATTGCTGACTAAAGCAATTGACAAGAACACCTTAAAAGAGGAAAAATTTTTTTTGGCTTATGGTTATTTTGGCTGTGGTCAGTCATAGACAATGAACTGTATTACTCTGGGCCCAAGTGAGGGAGAACATCATAGGGGAAGAATGTGGCATGGGAAACTGCTCCCCTGATGATAACAAGAGAAATGAGGAGCAGGATCCACAGAGAAGATGCATCCTTCCAGGGCACATCCGCAGTGACCCATCCCCTGCAGCCATGCCCCACCTGCCTGCAGTTACCACCATCAGACCAGGAAGGCCTAATTAAGTTACAGCACCCACAATCCACGCATTTCAGCTCTGAATATTCCTGTGGAAAGAGGAAATTTTGTGGGAAAACTCATTTCAAACCATAGCAATGAGTCACTTTGAGAAAACAATGTTGGAACATTCATAATCACCAGTACTCCTGGAAAATATTTAGAAAGAAAGTTATTGTGAAAATAAATTTATTTACCCTCAGAAACAAATGAAAGATGTAGTTAAGGTTTACTTTTTTAATATTATCTATACATGTGAGGTATGATGTTATGTAAGTCTAAAAGCAAGAAAGAAATATTTTTAGATTGATTTGTGGCTTCTCAGGAGGAGGAAAACCAAGGATTCACATCAGTGTATTGGATTTGTATCTTGAGGATATGATAAATGTACTAGCCATATAAAACAATTTTTCCTTCTCTTATTTGGTACAAGTCAAAATAGTATTGAAAATTGAACTTCTTAGCATGATTGCAGTGACTCTCTACCCTTTGCCTTCTAGTGACATAAGCTAACAAGATTTGGTCTTCTTATTCTTCAAAGAAATGTTTTTTCTGAAAGAGAATTGAGGTGGCGGTAATGTTATAGGAGATAATGAATTCACCAATAAATTTATAACAAAAAGACCTAGTCTACAACAGTCTTGAATGTATTGTTTATAACTTCCTATGATGCTGAAAGTAAATGAATTGTACTTGAGTAGCTACACCATTTGGAAAGCTAAAAATGCTACCTGAATACCATTTTAATAAAGATCTAGAAAAGCCCCACACTGTTCTCCAGAGGTAAAATTTTCATGTTGGGGCTGGATAATTTGAGTAAAAAATCGCTCATCTTATCTTTAGGCAGAGCTTTCAAGTTGTGCGAATAAACATGCAACCCACAAAAGTTAATGGCCACAAAAATAGAAAAAATCAATGCATTGAGAGAAGAAAGAGCATTCAGAAACTTATTGCATAAGGAGTCTGATTGGGCTACTTTATGAAATTTTATTTTCTAGTATATTATTAAATATTGAAATAGAAAATAATTGGGTTTATTCTATCAAACGGAAGAAATTAATAAATAAGGAAACACAAAACTCTTTTGAATTTGATGGCTATTTATGCCTTTAATTAAGTAGACTATCTCACAGTGATAAATGATAGATTTTGTGTTTGCTCATTATTTTTCTCTATTCCAGACTTTAGTCATTGGTATCTGGCTGCAACAAACATTTGTGATTGATTAGTTATAGGCTCATGTGTTTCAGGAAATTAATGCAGATGCTCACTTTTCCTTGTGCAAATGTTGCTACAAAGTCTAGAAGATGTTCGACTATTCTTTTAGTACCATTCTCATTTGACTACTCTTCAGTCCATGGTCAGTTTGCTGCCACTGTATCATATTCCATGTTTCCATTCCTCATGGACCCAAAGCCCTTGTTCAAATTCAGCAAATCCCCATCTTTTCATATCCAAACAGCTCTGGCTATTTCTGTACCTTTCACTGTGTTCAACTAGGTAAACCTCGAAGTTGATATGTAAATATCAGGATATTCTCAGGTAGTTCACCTTCTTTATGAGATTTCACAGTCCCCTTTGGAGGTGGCACATGTGATCTTCTCTGAGACAGGTAGGTTCAGGACAGCTTGAAAGGAAGTAATTATATATGTATAGAAAGAAAAGATAGTATGCGGAAGAATCAGTACAAACTGAGGTTTCAGGCATATACTGAGGGTTTTGAGCCAAATTCCTTGTGTATAAGAATAAGCTTCTGTATTTCATTCATTTTGTATGGCCAGATAATATTCTATCATGTAGTTGTATCATGGTTTGTTTATCTGTTCATCAGTTGATGAACATTTGTGTTATTCCCAATTTTTGGTTGTTATAAATAATGCTATTATGACTATTCCTGTACATGTTCTTCTGTGGACATATGTTTTCACTTCTCTCATTTTTATATCTATATGTGTAGTTGCTGGATAATGTGGTAATTTTGTAGCTACTATTAGAAGAACTGCTAAAATATTTTCTTCAGTAACCATTTTACAATCGTCCAGCAATGTATATGGATTTCAGTTTCTTCACATATTCATCAACACATTTTTGGTCCATTATGAGTATAGCCATTCTAGTGGGTATTAAATAGTGTCTCCCATATGTCAATAATATGTCAATAATAAATCTCAATCTTCCTTGTACTTACAAATTTTCTGATATGATCAGACTCTCTTGATGAACTTATGTTCTAATTTCCCTTGATGGGTTTATGATGACTCTCACATATGGAAAAATTTAATAGGAAACATTTACTGAAGATTTGCTATGGGCCAGGCCCTGTTCTAAACATATATTATCTTATTAACTCCTCACAACTTCCCTGTCCATTCTGACAACAAAATTTGTACAATGGTAATGAATTTTCTGAAAAGTTATTGAGTAAACCACCACTATTTGAAAATTCACTTGTGAAATTCCAAGGTGCCCGCCCCTCTTGATATCCCCAAATATATTGTTCAATTTGTTCCATGAGGGTTCTTCAAATATTTCCTATTATAAAGGGAATTACTTTTTCCTGCAGCCTTTGCACACAGTAAATACACATGTCAAGTCCATTAAGTGCACAGAACTCCATAGGGTAAAGCTAAGGAGAAAGAAGGAGACTTCAACATACTGCCTGAGATTTCAACTGGTAAAATCCCCTATAGAACCCTAACACTGAAGTTCTCTATAAGAGGGGGTGGAAGGTTGCTGGTAAGGAGAGAGAGAGAGAGAAAGAGAGAGAGAGAGAGAGAGAGAGAGAATATTTGGTTATTAAAATAATGAAGTGGTTCAGAGACCACATCACTTAAGATGAAAACTAAGACCTTGGACTGAGTAGATAGATGACTTACTTTGCTTGCTTTGTTAACAAGGCTAGGTTATTTTCACTACTAAAATTTGCACACAAGGGAATAATAATCCAAAAAGAGTCTCTTAATGTATATTTTACTGTACAAATGTTTAAAAGCCAAGGTGCGAAAATCCATTTGGCAAAATGCCACCATGGGGTTCATAGTTTGTAATTTTAAAAAACACAACATAGGGCTGTAACTCATAAATTATGGAAGAAAGTGCTTTAAAGAAGATTGAAAAATAGGAGTAAAACCTTACTCCCAGCAGGCAAAATATTGTTTGACATTTTTAATTGTAATGAAACATAGGACCTACTGGGGCAAAACTAAAACAAATCTGCATGACAAAAAGCAGTTCCCATTTAATTTGTGTAATTATGTTTATTAGTGTTTCTGTTTCTTATGGAATAAAACAAGGCCATTAAAACTACACGAAATGTCTAAATGCTTGAGAAAAAGGATGGACCCAGATGAAAACAGATAGCTTATTTTGTGATTAGACTTGCTTTCCAAGAAATCCATGTGTGAGAAGCTACTTGGACCCTTTTGCTTATCTAATGCAGTTTGGTTTTGTTTTTCAGAAAGCAAATTAGGTAACCAAAGCTTTGGCCAGATTGCAGCTGTATTAGAAAGTCAGGGCTTCTATCCTATTTCTTGTCCCAACTGAATCAATTCACCTTATTACCATATTTTTGTCCCTTTTTTCAGGAGAAGCTTTGTGATGAAAAACCTGCATTCTGAACTTCATGTCATACATGCCCCTTGTTCATTTCTCTCTTTAAAGAAGAGAAGTTGGGGCTGTGATTTTAAAATAAATTGTTTCAAAAGTTCATATTTAGAGGAGAGGCAACACATTACAGAAACTTTGGCCTGATATGCCTTAAGGATATTAAAAAATAAAATGAATAAACAAAATTTTTTCCTCTATTATTATATTTTTAAAAAATCAAACCTGTTTATGATTGGCTTTTATTTCTCAGTAAGTTGAAACTCTCTTTAAAGCTCATAAGTTAGTATAAAGGATCAAATGTAGATTTTCTTGTTTTTAATTAATGTTGTGATTCTACCATGAGAGAAGTCTTTGAGAAAGACGAATCAATCCTTAAAACATTATTTTCTCTTTTCAGGAAAGATCATGAGGACCTATGGTTAAGTGATCCATTTGGTTGCAACAACGTGCAGAAAGGTAGATTTTTCAAGCATTTTGACTTTAACAATACAAGATTGTCCAATATTTGGACTTTATTGAACTGACCTTTAATGCACAGAAGAGAGATTGTGATGCTATTTCAAGGTGTTTTTGTGTGAGCTCTGTGTTTGTCTGGGTTTGCGCTCTTGATAGCAGCTCCTACTGAGGTGAGATATGTACCCCCAGGGCAGAGACAATGTGCCATCCTTGGGTTCCATGGGCCAAGTGCCTAACATTTACTAGGAATTCAAATATTTGAAGGAATGAATATGTAGGCACACAGATCAATAGATGAATTAATTACATCTAAACTTGGTTTCTTGGAAGTCACAGTGTGTCTTTGCAACATCGTGATGGCCTTGACAGTGATTCATGCAGTGGAGTCCTGACAGGTGTGAACTGAGGGTTGGCACCACAGGTAAACTCATTAATTTGACTTAACACATGAGTGAATCCATGTAAATGGGAGACCACACATCATTTGTTTTGCTGCAAATTTAGGCTTGAACCCTTCTTAATTTTCTAGATCTATAGCTTGTCCTGCCAACTGTCTTCTCTCCTACGAATCCATATAGCATTTTACAAATTCTAGTGTCTCTAGGGCATCAGACATTCCAATACTGGCTCTGTCTCCCTCTTGTTATTTTGCTTTGGATAAATTCCCTAATCTCTTCTAGCTGAAGTTTCTCATTTAGAAGAGGGTATGCTGTGTTATAGGTTTCTAATGTAATAATTTAAGTCTTCTATTGAGTCCATAGAAACTTGTAACAAAAATAAAATACCAACATCAACAGCATTATAACCCAAATAAGAAGCAGCAATGTAGTCCAAGAGGAGCGATGAGTTAATATGAGAACTTCACCAAAACCAGCATCTTCCCTGTCAATTGAATGATGCCCCTCAGTTAACAAAAGACCCCAACTCAGACATACTGTTTATTTACTTTAAAAATACTTTAAATGAAGGAAATTATGACACTAGTCGTTGCTAGTGTCTCGTGTATTAAGACTGCAGTAGGATGTTGTCCTGTGCGAAAGTGATATTTTGACATATCCTGTTACACCTGCCTTGACAAAATGCAAGTCTCTTCATATGTTTGTAGATTATTTCCATAATATATATTAAAAATGTCTATTAATGTTTTCCATGTTGAAAAGATGCATGTTTATTTTTTCAGTTTGACAAGATTGTTTTATAATTGGGAAAAAATAAAATTTTTCTATAGTCTATTAGAATAAAATAAATATCTATATCATACCTGGTCACAAAATCATTCTTAAAATATTCTATCAAACCAAATGATTAATGATTATTTTTCAGTATTAATACTGAGAGAAGTATTAGAAATCCAATTTACAATTTATTATGAAGTCTGAAATGGTAGGAAAAAGATCACATGTGGCTGAAATATCCTTGGCCAACCCTCATCCCAGGCCCATGTGTTTACTGTATAATCAATGAAGAAAAAAGCTGGTGTACAAAAATATAAAATGTGAGTTTCATAAAATAGTTTGATTTTGTGACTGTATGCTAAATTACAGATGAATTGAAAATAATGTTTTTTTGCTTTTTACTGGTGAGGAGAAATCAGAAATTATTCAATATCTCCAGTTAATGTAAAATTCTAAGAATAAGCACTTTGCATATAATGATTGACAATTCTTTATGGGATAAGCCAGTGTGAAAAAATATTCTTTTCCAGATTCAATAATTCATTTGTGTGTGTATGTGTGTGTGTGTAATTTTTTTCCTATTAATTTTATGGTAGTCAGAGATATAGAAATAAATACTATCAACAAGGTCTCTACTCCTATAAAGCTCACCTTGTAGTTAGAGGTGGGGCAGTTCTGTGGTGAGGAATAAAGACACAAACAAATAAAGAAATAGATTATTAAAGCAATTTGAGGTAGTGGAAAATACTCAGCAAAAATAAAATCATGACCATGTGAGAGTGCCCCATTAGATATGAAATTTTGGAATGAATAGTCAGGGAAATGTTTTCTGAGAAGGTTACATACATACCTAGCTAACTTCACAAAGGGTGCCTAATATCTCCAAGCTTGCTAAAAGTAATTTCTAAAGTAAAGACTGATAATGGGGTAATAATTAGGGAGTTATTAATGATGCCCTTTTGCTTATAACTTATTGATAAAATGGTTGAAAAAATTTGTGAGATTTTTAAATTAAGGAGTTGAGTTATTGTACAATCATAAATGTGTATAAAGTAACAATATGATATGCAATTGGTCTTAAACCATAGTTACCCCACATCACTCACACCTCAGTTTCCAGATTCTTCTATATTGTACCCTTTAAGAAATATATATATATAGATTTATTTAAGAAATATATATATATTATAATATATGTATTATTTGACTTCTTGAGGCAGAGGAAGAGTATGCTATGTTACATCGTCTCCCTAGGTCCCTCCCTATCATCTCTCCCATTCCCATCCACCTACATCTTCCCTCCACCCTCCCCCATGTACATGTCTGTGTTTCCTCTAGAATATGTGTTGCTGTGCCTTTGGTGGGTCTAATACCTGAGTTTGCTTACCTGTCACCCAAGCCTGTGTTTTACTCTAGCCTCCACAAATGAGGGAAAACATTTGATCCTTGACCCTCTGGGTTTGGCTAACTTCACTCAGCATGGTTTCTTCCATTGCCATCCATTTTCTTTCAAAGGCTGAAATATCATTGTTTCTAATAGCTGACTAGAACTTCATTTTGTGTGTGTATACACATATATGTATCAGAGGTTTTGGGCCCATTCATCTAGTGATGGGCATCTGAGTTGATTGTAAATTGAGCTGCTTTGAACATAAATTTTGCTGTGTTTATCTAATGTGCTGATTCTAATACCTCTGGGAAAATACCCAGAAGAGGGATAGCTGGATCATATGGTGGATACAACCCTAATTATTTGAGGAGTCTCCACACTGATTTCCACAACAGCTGTACCAGTTTGCAGTTCCACCAATAGTGTGCTAATGTTGCTATCTCCCCCACAATCCTTCCAGCATTTATTGCTGGTGGTATTCTTGATCTTTGCCGGTGTGACTGGAGCAAAATGAAATTTTAATATAGTTTTGATTTGTACTTCTCTGATTGCTAGTGTTTTAGAACACTTTCTCAAGTATTCATTTGCTTTCTCAATTTCATTTTTTGAGAAGTTTCTGTTTAGCTCTCTGGCCCATTTATTGAATGGATTGCTTGTTTTTTTGTGATATTAAGGTTTTTGAGTTCTTTGTAAATTTTGGATATTAGTTCCCTGTTGGAGGAATTGCAGGCCATGTTTATCTCCCATTCTGTAGGTTCTCTCTTCACAGTTTTCAATCAGGCAAGAAATTTTCCGTTTGAATAAAGGGATAAGAATAGGAAAAGAAAAAGTTGAACTATCCCTTTTTGCTGAAGACATGATCCTATATCTGGAAGATCCAAAAACTCCACCAGAAAACTGTGTGAGCTAATAAACAGATTTAACAAAGTAGCAGGCTATGAGATCAATAGCTTTCCCACATGATAATAATTATAGGGCAGAAGAAATCAGGAAATCAATCCCATTCACAATGTCCTCATAAAGAATAAAATACTTGGGAATTAATCTAACAAGAGAAGTAAAAGACCTCTATAATGAAAATTATCAAGCACTGAAGAAAGAAATTGAAGAAGACCTGAGAAGATAGAAAGATATCCATGTTCTTGGATAGATAGATTTAATATTATTAAAATGGCCATTCTGCTTAAAGTACTATATAGATTCAAAGCAATCCCCATTCAGATGCAAATGTCATTCCTTACAATTATAGAAAAATCAATTCGCAAATTCATTTGGAACAACAAGAAACCCAGAACAGCTAAAATATTACTGGGCAAGAAAGACAAAACAGGTAATTTTTCAATACCTGATGTAAAATTATACCTTAGAGATGTAGTAACAAAAACAGCATGGTACTGGTATAAAAATAGGAATAAAGACCAATGGAATAGAGTAGAATAATCTGAGACAAACCCACAAATCTTCAAACATCTTATATTTGACAAAGGGGGTCAAAATATAACATTGATAAAAGACAGTGTATTCAACAAATAGTTCTGGACAAACTGGACAGCCATTGCAGTAAATTGAAATTAAATCCTCATCTTTCATCTTGCATAAATATCAAATCAAAATGGATCCAGGAACTAGAAGTTAAACCAACTACAATACTACTGCTAGAAGAAAAATTAGCACCAACACTCCAGCACATGGGAGTTGGCAATGACTTCCTCAACAAGAGTCCCAAAGAGAAAGAATTAAAGTCAAGAATTTATGAGTGGGATCCCATTAAGTTAAAAAGCTTTTGTCAGCCAAGGAATGGTTGAATAGTTGGTGATTTATTTATAGGTCATATTAAAAGATCTTTAAGAGACAATAGTCATTTACAAATTCATGCACTTATGTAAGTGAGAGGAATAGCATGGGAAAATTTAGTGGTATTTAGTGCCTGGACTAGAGAAAGGGAGGAACTGTGGCCATGAAAGGGGAAAAGGTGACCAAGGTAAAATAAGAGGAGAAAAATGACAATCACCAGAAAACTCTGAGCATGTTGAAGAATTTCCCAGAAATCCTAGTGCCTTTGTTGGGGTATAATTTGGCTTTTTGGTGGAAGTATTAAGGGTAGTGAGTGTGCTTTAGACAGAGAATTTAGTAAAAAACGAGGAAGAATGTGGTACTTTAATTGTTGATTCATAGGCATCTCATGTGAGCATATGGGTATCTGGGTGTGTGTCCTTGTGCATTTGGCAAATTGATTAGCAGAATGTTTGTCAAAAATCACCTATAAATAAATATTTATATAAATGCACAAATAATGAATAGGGATTCCCATCAATATAGAAGTGGTAATCTCCCTGTTATGGTATGTATTCTAGCATTGCTCAAATGACTAGAGAGCATGGATATGTAGCAAAGATTACATCATAAATGGGGTTGGGTTAAATAATATGCAATTTCCTTCATTCTAGTCTGACTGTTCTTCTACACCTCCACTAAATTATAGTGCATTCTTTGGCCACATGAGAAGCACTTTCTGACCCAAATGTGCAAAATAACTTCCCCATATTCAGAGCATTTCTCCAAAGGAGTCATAATTTCCTGTGCAATGGTGAGGAGAAACTCTGCACTTCCGCTGCAGCCACCGGAAGGGGAGCCTGTTGTTGAACTGGACTAAACCCAGAGGCCCTCTCCTTTATTCTTGGAGTGTTCCTTCCTGTTGACTGCAAAGCTGTTTCCTAGACTTCAGAAAGGGCAGGTTGCTAGGTCAAGCATATAAGCTTCACTTGGGTGCATAACTTCCGAGTTTTTCCTAAGGGATGCCAGTTTATGAAGCTTCTGTGGAAAATTTGCCATGGAAGTAGCACTGTAGCTAACCCAATTCTTATTAAATGGTCCCTATGTGTGTGTTACTTCTAAGTGCTCTCTGAAAGATAAATAGTGCTCTGATGTGTGTGCATGCTAAATAGTGCTCTGATGTGTGTGTTGTTGTGGACAGATCAGCAAAGTGGAGAGTGACCAATAATGGCTATTGTGTCCTTGGTGCTTGTCATCCTTCCAAGGGAGTCTATTTATGGAATGATGTAACAAAAATTGGATTTTCTCCTTGGGAAGAAATATTTTGAAACTGAAAGACATCCCACAAACAAGTACATGACCCTTTTTTCCACTCAGAGGAGATTTTCTTATTTGAATAATGTGGGGGCTGGAGTGGTGGCTGAGCAATTAAGTCACTTGCCTGGCATTGGTGTTTATGGCTTCCCCCAACCACCTTCTTTGAGATGCATAGAAGTTGATCCAGCAACACACGTGCACCTGCCTGCCACAGATCTGCAGGTAGGGAGAAGGGGGCTGCTGCTGTTGTAATTGACCAAAAGTAACCACAATTTACTGTCCAAAGCCTTTCCTTGGAATTCACAAAGCTTCCGCAAACTCCAGAGTTTCCATATTTGCAAGTGTAATTGCCACCTGGGTGGAGAGACAGATTCCTTGTACTTCATACTTAGCTGTTTTCCCAGAACCCTCTCCCTGGCTTCCAATTCTGTGTCTTCTTCCTCATCGTCTGATGGTGGTTTAATGATTGCTGGGAGAGTATGTACACATACTGACATTTGTTTATGCCTTTTATGGTACTTCTGAGACTCAAGAACTGCACATTGACTGATACAAAGAGGGTTTCTGTGTTCTTTGGAGAAGAGGATCTCTTGGCTCATTTCAAACTAATATATAATCTCTAAAGAAAAATGAGTTTTTGTATACTTTTAAAGGAATAAGAACTGTCTAACATGGTTATCTGTTTGTGGAAAGAATTCAGTTGGTAGCTATTGGATCACCCTCCCAGAACCCTTCCTCTTATACATTGTAAGAAGACTTCATTATAAGGGCCTGATTGTAGACACTTATTCCTAGGTTGTTTACTAAGTCTGGCCTTGGTTTCCTCTTTTAACCAATAACAGTTAGGCTTTTAGTCAATAGTGACATGACATTTAAGAGCAGGGTGTTATTTGATAATTCTACTCACAGTTAGCAAAGTCCATCTCTGTGCTTTATCAGTAATGGTTTGAGTGTCTGCTCCTCCAAAGCACATGTTCATACTTATTCACCATTGTAGTTACATTAAGAGATGGGATCCTTGAGAGGTAATTAGATGATGAAGGCTTCACACTCAAGGGTAGTATTGATGCTATTATAAAAGGACAAGTTTGTGTGGACATGGTGCCTCATGCCTGAAATCCCAGTGATTCAGAAGACTGAGGTAGGAGGGAGACCAAGTTCCAGACCAGCCCGGGTACCTTAGTGAAATCCTGTCTCAAAATAAAAATAAGATGGTTTCAGGGTGTAGCTTAGTGGTAGAGTATTCTTGGGTTCAATTCCCAGTACCACAAAAACAAACAACTGCAACAACAACCAAAAGAGCAACTTGGACCCCTCTTGCCTCTCTTGGTCCTTCTACAATGTGAGGATTCAGCCCTCCTCTTCTCTGAAAAATGCAGCACGCAAGGTGTCATCGTGGAAGAAGAGAATGACCTAACCAGACACTGAGCCTCTGGAACCTTGACCTAAGAATTCCTAAATTCAAAAACTGTGAGTCAAAAAATTCCTATTCATTATAATCTAGTTTCAAATATTCTGATAAAGCAACATAAAACATGCTATAGCAAGTAATTTGTTTTGCCAGAATCCAAACACATTGTGGATTTTGTATCTCAGAAATGAAGGACACGCTTTTTGTTGTCATGGAGGGAGATGCTACTGGGATCCAAGGATGGTGAAGGCCAGGGATACCTCTGATATTTTACAATACAGGACAATCAAAAAATTATCTGGCCCCAAAGGTCAAAAAAATTGAGATTGTGTCTATTTGGATTTTGAATCTATTTCATAAAAACTATAGTTCCAGAAACAAGTAATTTCCATTTTCATAATTTCAATAAACTGCAACATGATGGAGATTAGAGTATGAAGAAATTACATTTGTAAAATCCTTAACACAGTACTGTTAATATGGGAACACTGCATAAATCATAGATGTTACCATTGTTAACATCTTTATTACTATCATTATAGCCATTGTTGTCATCGTCATCATCATCAACATCACATTTCTTCTCAGTCTAGTTTATAGCTACATCTCTGATTCAACCTAAGCTGTGCATGCAGCAAATGTTGCATTAAAACACATCTGTGTCAATTAGCCCACATATAACACCATGGGGAAGGCAACCCGGGCATGTGAAAGGAAATCAAGTAGTAAGGGAAAATGACATTTCATTAGTGTGTATAGATTTTCATGGAAGCATATGATATGAGCTGACATTGGAGGGAAATGTCAATCCCTGAATGTGCTGGTTGTTGTTGACTTATATAACACTTTATAGTGTATAGTATTTATTTTTCTGTTTTTCTCCCCTCCAAAAATTTTTCACTTATTTTCCTTGACTGTTCCTAAAATATCATGTCTTCTGATGGTTTTAGGATTTGTTCTCAATTTTGGATTGACCATTTAAATTAGAAGAAATTTTTCTTTTCCAAACTGAGAAAAGTTCAGAAGTTGGTAGCTTTATGGGGAGGCTCTGTCTTCAGTCTTCAGTTATAGCCTCAGAACCCAGTCTTTTTTATCTACCTCCTGAATCCAGTGTTACCTCCACTCTCAGTTGAGCTTTAGTCTCAGGGTCTACCAGGCCTCAAGTTCTTCTTTCTGGAAGCTCTGCATCTGTCTCTTCAGGTTGAATCCAGTGGCATGGAAGACATCTTTTCTTTCCCCAGTCATCTAAGATCTTTAAGAGCAACAACTGTACATTGGTCATCTTGGAAGCCTGTGCATCCTAGTGTAGAATCCTAATATTCACTACTACATAGAAAATACTGAATTAGATTTTGCAAGGATCTATATGTTTAAAAATAGGTAATGCAACTCAAGAGGGGAAGAAAAACCACAAATAGAAAGAAATACTGAGTCCAAGCGAAAAGGATATAAATTAAGTTGTATATCTGGTTAGTGAGCAAAGTTATAAGAAACACTGTAGTTTGCCTACAAGATAATGTAAACTTTGCCTAGGGTGAAAACAGTTTCTATTTGCCCAAAACCCTTGGAGAATATTACCACCTGATCAGTCATTTCATAGAGCCAGAGTTTGCAGACAAGACACTGGTCTCTTCTGATGCCTTTGCAGAGCTAGAGCAGGATTGCAAAGAGCTCCTGACTCCAAGGAGCTTTTAGTCTGCCCTGAAGCTTAGGGGTTGGCCTTACCAATCTTAGAGGCAGATCCTGTAAGTTCCTGTGTTTCAAATCTCAGCACTATCAGGTGCCAGGTAAGCCTGCACTCAACTAAGGTTCAATTACCTGATCAAGTGATCTCAGTGATATGTCTCCAAGTGTGTCCAGAAATAGATAAAGGCAAAGAGAAATGTGGGATAAAAGAAGAAAGTATCTTCTTCTTTTATCTTCATTCACCTTCATTCATGTTATTAAATCATTACCCTAAATTTTGCTTTGAATTACTGATAGGCCCCATCTCAGGATTCACATGTTAGAGTTCTGATGAAATTGACAGAATGAAGAAAATCTCATCAACTACAACACAGAAACTGTTGCATGTAACTTCTTCCAAAATGGCAATTATTTTTTGTGTACTATATACAATTAATTTTTTAAAATTATGGTGAAAAACTTGTAATATAAAATTTGCTACTTAATCATTTTAAGGGTACATACACTTTGCTGGTATTATATATATTTGTGTTGTGAAAAACATCTCTGAAATGTTTTGTCCTATTAAACTGAAACTCAGTGTCCAGGGAACAGTAACTCTTCCCTTCCCTCTCCCCTCTCCACTGACAACCTCCATTTTATTTCTATTTCTGTGAGTTTGACCACTTTAAATATATCGTATGATTGGAACTTTAAAGCACTTGATTTTTTGTGACTGGCTTATTCCACTTATCATAGCATATCCTATGTTCATTTGTGGTAAGGATAACAGGTTTTCCTTCTTTTCTGGGCTCACTAATATTCTATTTTATATAAAGACCACATTCTCTCTGTCCAACCATAGATGTTTGTGCTGCTTTTGTATGTTGGTTATTGTGAATGACACTGCAGTGAACATGGGTGTACAAATACTTCTCCAGACTGCTGCTTTGAATTAGCTTGCATATACATCCATCAATAGAATGCCAGATTATCTGTAACTTGATTTTTAATTTTTTGAGGAGCTTCCATATTGTTTGCCCTAGTGGCTTTAAGAATTTCACATTTCCTGTATTCCAATTTATCTTCACTCATGATTTTTAAAATTATGGTCATCCTAATGGATGTGAGACAATAACACTATAGTTTTGATTTGGATTTCTCTTGTGATTTGTGAGGTTAGACACAAGTTTATTACTTTTAGCCATTTGTGTGTCCATTTAGATATTTAGCAAAATATCTAATTCCTTTACTAATTTTTATCTGAGTATTTTGCTGTTCAATTGTAGGGACTCTTTATATATTCTGGATATTAACCATATGTCAGAGATAGGATCAATAAATTCTTTTTTCCATTCCAATGTTGTCTTTTGTCACTATTGGTTTTCTTTGCCATGAAGAATTTTTTTTCATTTATATAGTTCATGTGTCTGGTCTTGCTTTTGTGAATTGTGCTTTTGATGTCATATCCAAAAGTAAATAATTACCCAATTCAATTTTATGAAGTCTTTCCCCTATATTTTCTTCTGAAGTTTTATATTTTGGGTCTTTAGTTATTCTGAGTTGATTTTTCTATGTAGTATAGGGTAAAAGTCCAACTTCATTCTTTTGCAGCTGAATATTAAGTTTTTCCAGCTTCAGTTGCTGGAGAGAGATCCTTTCCACATTACATAGCCTTTGTTCCCGGAGCAATTTGTTTTTAGTCTGTAAACACATAAAGAAATGAGCAGAAACATATGTTCGGATGAACATAATGCTTTTGTTTTGAATGAGAGTTTAAGCTTCAAAGAGCTACCATGTGTTGCTTAAACATGGCAAAGGACCAGAACTGTTAGCCTAGAACTTTAATTTTATGTGTGGTTTGTTTTTTCAGGTGCTACAAATGAAACTCTGTAGTAGAATTAGTTTTGATCTCTAACAGAGGATCAATTAGATTAAACTTATTTAACTTCAATAGTTTATGTACACATTGTTTTTTACAGCATAACTCTGAAATTGAAGTTTGCTATACCTCTTATGAGATCAGTTATGACTACTTATTTTATTTATTTATTTATTTAGAGGACTCTGTGTGTGTGTGTGTGTGTGTGAGAGAGAGAGAGAGAGAGAGAGAGAGAATCAATTTTTATTGAATTTTTCACATGGCTTTCATTGCTCTGACATTTAGTTGTGTACGTGGGTGCAGGGGTTCGAACCTGTGTACTTGCGCATAACGGGCAAGCACCGTAACCACTGAGCCACCACTCCAGCCCCTATTTTATTTATTTTTATAAGAGAGAGAGAGGGGGAATCAATTCTATTTATTTCTTCCTCTGGTCTTTGTTTCTCCAACACTTAGTTGTGTATGTGGGGTCCTCGCACAAGCACTCCAGCAGATGAGCCACTGCTCCAGCCCCCAGTTAAGACATTTTAAATGGCATGAAATAAATGTGATCTTTCTGTGTGGATATTGGTGGGGGAGGGGTTGAAACCAATTAATTTGTTATATATTTCCCTAATTTCTACTTGGTGTTTATCACTGCATTAAATGAAATATTAAAGAAATATTTGTCTTTTAAAAAACATAGATGGTTTAATAGGGATGGTGCATGCATTTAATTAAAATACTCATACAAACTAAATATCTATAGATTCATACAAATGAAGACTAAGTTATGAATAGAAGAAATTCATACCTGTGAGGTGCCTTAAGAAAGGTTTACCAAAGATTAGATATTCAGAAGCTATTTGCTGGGACCTAGCCCCAGCAGAACTCTTGGGTCCCCAAAGGATGGGTGGAGTCGGTGCAGAGGAAGGACTTGAACCTCTGGAGCAAGTTGCAAGCAGACACAGCATCCTGCTTGAGCAAAATGCTGTCTGTTCTTTATTATTGAAAGTTTTTATATAGGTGCACAGACAAGACTTTCATTATCTGCTTCATTATACAATTCTCTTTTCAGTTTCCCAGTAATCTTAAAGTATCAACCATTAGTACAATTTATGTTATCAACCCCTACCACCACCACAATGACCGTATGTAGTTAGTTGGTATAAACCATTACTTTTTTCCTTTAGAGGTTTCTTCAATCCATTATCTAATTTGATAAGAGAAGCATTTAAAGGTCACTGTACTACATTAATTTATAAACCCTATCTTAGCATAAATGAAAAGCTTCTTGTTAACTATGGACCACATGTGACCATCTAGTCCAAACTTCTTCAGGACACCAGACATAAAATTATCCACTTTATCATAAAGTCATGGTCAAATTCTCATGGACTGTCTCATGTACTGTAAAAAGAAGCCTTATTTTTCAAGTAAATAATGTTGTTATTAGTTCCTTTAAACCTGCTTTGATAAAAGACAGAAATCAAACATTTCCCCAAATGCTGTCTATTTTTATTTAGAGGTTTCTTAATTAGCTAAACTATGTTATAGGCTATAATAAACCCTATACCTTATTAACTACTAACCTAAAACTATTTTGTTATAACCTTACTAGATATGTTATAGTTTTACTAGGTCCTATAATTATTAATTCTATGAAACATTTGTGCCTCCTAATCTGTGAGATAAGAAGATAAAACCTACCTTCTGCAAAAATAAGAAAGGCTGTCATGTCTTATTTACTGTTGAGATGTTAAAACTTAATTTCTGCAAGAACAGAAAAGGAAAGAATGTCTTTCTCTTATGTATACTGTTTCTTTGCACCTTAGTTCTAATTATTTTTGCTTTCTATATCCAATTTCATTTTAAAGTCAGTATAGCTTTATTTTCTATGATTTCTATATGTGCTATTACAAGTACTCTTCTCAACAATCCACAACAGTTGTTTGAGTAATGGAATTCTTATAACAATCAGAAAGTTTCCAGTTTGAGTAAATTCATAATATGTATAATTACTAGAATACAGCCAATTTCTAGAAGGGATGGTTTTGACAATCTCCTGGAATGCTGGCTTTGCCAGGCCCTTCCCCAAGTCTGGACTTTGTCAGACAGAAGCTTGGTGGACACTGCCTCCTCCAGATATTAAGAGCCGGAACTACATAATAATAGCTGATATTTAAATACTTTGTATGTCATAAGGTACTTTTCTAAGTATTTAAATAACTATTAACCAATTGTTGGATTAACAAATTGTCAGAACTTAATAATCATGTGATTATAGGATTATTATCTCACTTTATGAAGTCACAAAGGGCTTAAACCACTTATCCAAGGTTGCACAAATGGCAAGAATAAAAGAATCAGGATATGAAGACCTATAGTCTAACCCCAAGTTCCAGATTGCAACCACCTTGCTACAGAGCACTCCAGAATTGACCGACATAGAGTAAAAGCAGAGCTGGAGGGGACTGAACGTAGCAGTGAATTTGACCTGTAATATGGTGTCCACCAAGGAAATTGGTAGGAACAGATCCTAGACATAAGAATTAGGGCAAAATGACAAGACTGGAAAAACTAAGAACTTTGTCCTTTATTTTGAGGGTAAGGAAGAGCCATAAAATGTGTTCGCATCAGAGAGTGGTGTGTTGACAGCCATGTTTTATGAAAACTAAACTTGAAGTAGGATATAGAATGCTGGGAACTCACAGGATATCACTTGTGGTTTGATTGAATTCATTGTGGTGAGAGAAACTGAGATCCAGAGAGACTACAATGAACTATTTCCCAGCATCCTCCAGACAGTGACACTAAGATGAGGCACCTAGCACTAAAGCCCTGGTTTCTGTGGAGCCATACTCCCTTCCTCTCACCACAAACACAGAACAGGGAGAAGTGACTTGACATCAGGAATAGGATACTCACAAGGCTATTTCAACACCTCAGAGGAAGAAGTAACAAAGGCCTTCAGTATTGAAAAACTAATCCTAGTTGATCATCAGGGTCTTGAAATATGGAAAATCATCTTATTTTCACTCTCAGTTGGGTCTGGGGAACTTGGAAAATGTAAAATGAACTAGGGAGATACTTAAAGTGTCAACAAAAATTGAAATACAGGATAAGAAATTAATTTGAAAGTGCAGGTGAAGGAATCAATTTTGGTTCAAATGCCAGCAACCAAGCAGGCAAGCAGGACATGTTTTAGAAGAAGGTAAGAAAGGAAGGAAGATGTGATATGGATTCGGAAAGTAATATTCTCAAAGAAGTAAAAATTATTCCAACTTTCTTTTGAGCTTAATTGAATAATTTTATCTGATAAAATAAACATGGCTCAATTTTTAAAGTTTAGCTTAACAATCAGTCCCACATACATTGCAAATTTTAAGCAAAATAAATATGACTATTTTAAGTTACCAGATTTTGCAGTGGTTTGTTAAATGCAACAACAAAATATTGGAACAGCACACACAAGAAGCTCATGTGGGCCTTAATATCTGATGGTTTTTATTTGTTTTTCTTACCTGACTTTTCTACAATTATCGCGCCTATGTTTAGCACACCTATTAATTTATTTTTAAAATCATAACTATGGTAATTGATAAGCTTATTCTTTGCTTATTATATAAGAACCTATAAATCACCAGCAGACAAATTTTAGTATAAGTTAAAGTGAAAATGTTATCAATGAGACAGGGAGTTCACATGCTCCTTAGACTTGAAAAAAATCAACAATGTGTTAAGGATTGGTAAAATTATATTACAGAGGCAATCAATATAAATGTGGCAATTTTGTTAGTGAGTAATTAGTATAAATAATGCTGACTTCATTTTAAATGCTCAAATACTGAAGAAAATAGTGGAATCGATGGTAGGAAGCAGATGGATCATTTAATTTATTTCTCAATTACACTGATACATTAGTTACAGGAATTTTCGTATCATCTCTTTTTATGGCCCACTTTACAGCCACGTTTATTGTTGTAGTAAATAAATATATTATATCCTCTTATTAGAGCAGTGATGAAAATTTCTTATAGCAGAACACTCATATAATCACATGATGGGAATAACCTAAATGGAACGTAAGGGAGATTCTTATCCCAACACAAGATTAAGCAATGTGTGTGGTTGAAGCCTAAGATCGCAAACTGTGGTAAAAAGAAATCAGTAACATTTAGCCTTTTCAGAGAAATTATTAATATTGGAGAAAATTTATATCCCTCAAGTCCTTCTAATAACATGGACACATATATAAACCTTTGAGTATGTTTCCCAGCAACAAATTAGTATTTCAGGGTACCATATGAGATACAGATAGATTATTAAGTCATTTCCTCAATTTTTACTTTCCCTACAATTAGCAGTGTCTGTTAGGCTGAGGGGAAATATCCAGAAAAACTTGATATTTTAAAGCTTTTTTAATGGTATTAAAAGAATGAGGAATTTACTTATAAGTACATAGATGAATTTTTCTGTCTTCTCAGAAACTATATTTTAGAGTAGGGTGAGATTGATTTTTATATCAATCTGGTGGTATATGCTTACTGTACACTGACAATGTCCCTAGTACTATATTAGGAACTCAACTGATTTATTAGTGCCCTGTGTTGACAGGGATTTAGAGAGGTAGAAGTGTAATTTGGAAAACATATTCGTGGGTTATTTAATTATTATTATTCAAATATAAAGCCATACATGGGAGTTCTGGCCATTTGTGATTTTCCTTGGCAGTTGTAGCCTTGATACATTATTCACATGGGTGTCCTTCTGTATATAATTTTGTCTTTAAAACTCTAGATAAGCTGAATTTTTGCAATTGTTAAAGACTTGCTAGTGGAATCAGACAGATATAGGAAAGATGGATGTTGGAAGTAAAGAACAATAAAAGCTACAAAGGGAAGGTTCTCCATTTCTGTGTCAGCATAACAAGCGAATGTTGTATAAAACAATGACGTTTCAACTGAGACATAAAGAATGCATTAGGCAATGTGGGATAGTGAGAAGAGAGAAGAACAACAGCCTTAGGAAATACTGTTGAAAAGACCATGGGAATTGTAGCTGGTAGAAACATAAAGCCAGTGTATGTGAAGAGTGAAGATGTAGGGGAGAGGGGGTGAGCAGTGGATGCTGGAGCATCCAATGCAGTAACACGCACCGTAGACTTAGTACAGAACCTATTAGTGAATAGGTGAGAGTTTACAATTCTTATCTCTCCCACAGACTGAAATATATAACATCTCTTCACAAAAGTTTGAGAAATCACAAATCATTTTCCTTCTAAAAAAGTGAATTTAAATATGGAGAAAGCAAGTACTTTGGGTCCAAGAGAAAGAAATTAATAAGATCTCTAAGTGAAACCTTCTGCGGGCATGGAGAATTGTCCCTGATATTTACCAATTCTTGAAATCTATCAGTTTCCAGAAAGTGGTCCTTTCCATTTAGATGTGTACAGAAAGAGGCTGGGCCAGTCATATTTGCATTGATATTTATAAAAAGGAGTTATTTCCAAATATATATTTAAAAGAGCTATTTCCAAATATCTATATTCAATGTCCTTGATTCTTCGAGGAAACAAAGTTTGTTTCATTCCATTTTTATTGGATAGACAAGAAGATAAATTCATGATCTCAAGATAAATGATTAGAATTTACAAATGGGTTCTCATTTCACTGCTTTTCTTCTGGACATTGCTTTCTCTTTAAAGTGCACATTTATCCATTGCATTTGGATCTCTGGGTAGGTGGTTGTCAAGTACCATGAATCTGCATAAAAGAAGATTATTGTAAACTAGAGCAAAACTTGAGTTCTGAATAGCTTTACTAGGTGTAGAGATCTTTTTACCTCACAAAGGATTGGGGTATGGTGCCAATAGAATGGACATAGAAAGTTGAATTTCAACTCTGTATTTAGAGAACTAGGTATGGGAGGGATTGATAAGCATGTTGTTTATGAATCCGGGGAAGGAGAATTAAGGGAAGCTTTAATTTTTATCCAAACCATTTGGAGATATTTTTCTCACATCCTGGGTACAATGTGTGGCTCTAATTTCTATTTCAGCTTTTTTTTCTATTTGGTGATGAAAAAAGCTCATATTAACACTGAAAGTTCTGTACAGGCAACTTTTTCTTGTAAGGTATATGCAAATGTATGGCTAAATCTTTTGATACATCCAAAATTATTCAGAACCGGTGCCAGATTTTTTAGAGAGAAGAGAAGAAGAATCACTGACTTGCACATTACAAAATCTATAGAGTCAAAGAGTAAGAAACTGCTGTCAAAGGAAAGGGCTGGTGGAGAGGAGGCTTTTTGTTGTTAGGAACCAGGTGGTGCCCTGGAGTCCATCCCAGGGTGCTACTCTGCAGCCCGCCTCTTGGGATCCCCAGTCTTTCATCCAAGCAACTTTCTGACCATATTTCAGATTGCACAACAACACTTGTCAACTGTCATGTTGTGAAGAGGGGCACTGCTGACATTTGCACGTGTAGCTGTCTTTAGTTTCCCATCATTGCATACAAATTCAACAAGCACACACCTTTTGAAATGGTCTATTGGATGCATTGCAAATGCACACTTGCTTCAGTACCTGGAGCCTCCAGAGTACCCAATTAGTTTTTTTTTCCCCTTGTATTTTTGAGACTTGCCTAATTTCGGTAAATCTCTTCTATGTTGACTCCCCTAAAGCCTTCAACTGACAACTATCATTCTTATTTTTTTAGAAAACAAACTAAGGGCTTCATTCTTCAAACACATTTTATAGTGTTTCATATCATTCTCATATTATGGATGTCAATGCATTTTCCCAGTGACATGTGGATCATAAACCACAGCTAAATTCAGTATAAATCTTAGTAATTCCATAAAATCAGAGTCTTGTCTTTAAAACATGTATAAAGTTTTTAGATATTCACAGGCATAATTTAACTTTTGTTTTAAAAATATCCTCTATGGGACTGGAGCGGTGGCTTGGCAGCTGAGGCGCTTGCTTGGCATGCACAAATACACAAGTTCAAACCCCAGCACCACGTATACAGAGCAGAGTCCGAGGAATGAAAGTCACATGAAAAATTAAATAAAAATTGCTTCTCTCTCTCTCTCTCTCTCTCTCTCTTTCTCTCTCTGTGTCTCTCTCTCACTGTCCCCTCTTTAAAAAAAATCCTCTATGGTAGGATTTTATAATTATTACATTTTAAATACAAAAAGACTGGGGTCCAAGATTGCACATTCAGCAACAATTTAGAAACCCTAAATGCTCCCACTCCCCTTTAATGTGTTTTATATTTTTATTTCCATCTTTATGACAACAATGAGGATTGATTCATACAGATGCCCACTAACTGTGATTATATTACAAGATATGAAGGTGCATTACATTCAATAATAAATGCCACTTGCTGGAGATTCAAAGATGAAACAAACAAACAGTCTCTGCTGTTATCAAAATGTTTGCCATTTGATAGAGTCATGTAAACAGACTCCAGTGTTAACATTTAAGGGTAATGAGTGAGCATGAAGGATGTTGGGTGGATCACAGATAAGGGTAGTGATTATCTCACCCACTCCAGGAGAATTAGCTAAGGCTTTACAAAGGACTTTACAATTTGCTTGGATGTGAGGGATTAGTGGGAGTTACCAGGTGAATAAAGATAGCTGAATGTTTGTAGCTGGGAGAACAGTATGCATGAAAGACAGTGTTGAAAATTTCCCTCTGTGCTATGAAAGCAACATGAACCATTTTGTGTGCTAATCTTAGTGGCCGGATGGAGAAGCACTTTATAAGAGGAGACTAGGGAGTTAGATAGGAGCCAGACTAAAGGAATTATGTTTTGCATTTAGGCATTAATTCTATATAATCCTGTAATGAATCCTGCTTTTCACCAAGGTTGCTATAAAGCTTATTAAGAAAGGGAGGTCGTTGCTCTAAGAAGAGCCATTAATGAGTGTCTCTTACATTTCTGGACCCTATGGTAGATGTTTCATAGATCTTTCAGATTTAAATTAATGTCCCTAAACTATAATATGAGATAAAACCCACTTTTCTTCTTTTCCTGATGGCGAATCTGAGGCCAAGAGAAGTTACAGACTTACTTCTCATCACAATTCTGACATAATGCAGCTTGATTCTCACTTGGGTTCCGATACTGAAGCTTCTCCTGAGACTGTGGCAAGGGGAGGGGCAGATGCACATAAACCTGTGCAGGGGACCTAATTGTATAATAGTTAATAATACAGATTCAAATTTCGTAACCCAGAACTAACAGAATTGAAGTAAATAATTTGAATGCATGATTGTAGCTAATGATTTCTATACTTTCTAAACAAAAGTGGAAGCTGTAAGAAAATAGTAGTTAGGATACAGAGGACTTGAACAATTCTGTCAATCAGCTAGACAGATTTGCCATTGAATAAGTAATTCACCTCAAAATAGCAGAATAGTCATTCTATTGAATTGCACATAGGACGTATCAATGGACAGGCCAACTTCTAGGCCAGAAAAACATTTTCAATGAAAATAAAAGGATTGAAAATTATACAATTATCTATCATCTCTCACTATAGTGGAACTACATCATAAATAGAAAATAACAAAGATGTCTGAAAAATCCCTACTAAGGATTAAACAATATTGCTCAAAAGAAGTCAAAAAAGAAATCAAAGGTGAATCAGGAAAGAATTTGAGTTGGAATGAGAATAAATATAAAATATGTCAGATTTGGTGATGCAACTGTAATAGTGCTTATAATAAAATCTACAGTCTCATTCTTATCTGGGAATCAATGAAGAGTCACAAAACTGAGCTAAGCTTCCATTTTCAAACACTAGAAAATAGAAAACTTAAATGCAAACTATTCAAAAGGAAGAAAATTGCAAAGATAAAGGCAGGGAAAGATAGAATTAAACAAAAATAGGACAGATTTTTACTTCAAAAAGTAAAGAAATTGATAAACATTCATCCATACTGGTAAAGGAAAATAAGATACATCTTACCAATCTAAAGAACGAAAGAGCTGACATCCCTAGACTCTACACGTGTGGAAGGTTTATAAGAATATATTATAAATGAGTAGCTACCATTCATTTTAAAATTTAAATTGGGAACATAGTTTTGGTTTATATATATTTTTGCGGATTTCTTTTAGATTTCAGTTGTGGTTATCAATGATGATCTATAATATGGTTGCAGTTTTCCCTATTTGAAAAGGTTCTAAACACTAATAAAACTGTGCTTTTATACCTCAATAAAATACTTGTGATCAAACCGTATTTTCATCCAAAAATCAAATGCACAGCCACTGTTGCTATTTGGGAAACAGGTATGTGTAAGTGCATGTGAATCTTAAGTTGTCAACATTTGCAAATTACTGTTCCATAGAAGAATGTATTTCCCCCAAATGTTGTCTCAGTCCTATAGTTATATCATTGATAACCCCATAGTAATATCATATCTGTGGTCCTTTCTAGCTCCTGTGACTTCTGTATGAAATATCAGTTTTGAGACCAATAAGGAATTTCATTTGGTTGATAGAAGCACATGTTTTATTCCCTTAGAAATGGAAAAAAAAGGATTTATTCACAACATTTTCCCCCACAATTGCAACTAAGCCCTTTTTGCTGGCCTGTTGTCAGTGGCAACTCTTCTGGCCTCATTACCTTCTGCACATTAGACAGCCTAAAGGAACATCTTGTAAAAAAATGTTCCCACATATTTATAAAGTAAGTCTGATTTGCGTTATGTCTCTCTAATAACTGTGTTTTCAAAGCAATAGGTAACTTGTGTATCTTTGTACTTTTTTTTAGTAAGAATTATATAACTCATTTCTTTTCGATGCTAATGTGAGTCATTACAGAAAATTTCTCCTTTTGAAATGGAGACATTTTCATCCTTTTGTTAATTTTCATGGGCAATGAAATTTGCATGCTGAAATTATTTCATTTTTTCAACATTTAATCCCAGGAAGAAATAGAAAATAATTGTGGGTTTAAATATATTACAGAAAAGTTGAATTTTTCACAGCAGATATTTTATAATTAGTGATTACATGGTCAATGGTTTTGGTTGTTAATAGTTTTCTTTTCCTCTAGAAATATGATGTAGGTATTCCCTTCAAATAATATTTACTAGACATTGTTTATAGTTAAGGAATATCTCTCACCCTTTCCAAACAATCAAAATAAGATAGATTTAGGAGAAAAAAATTCATGTTAAGAAAAAATTTAGCACACTGTTATTAAAAGTCTATTATGTGATATGTGCCTAAGATAAATAAAACCCTATAATTAAATGAATCCTTCTTATAGTTGTGAGGACAGAGAACTTTAATAATTTATTGATGAACAAACTCTAGAAGAAACAGAATGAGGATCAAAGCATAAATATTTCTTATTTCATACTGTACTCTCAATTACAGTAGCTACTTAACACACAAACATGCATGTACACACATCTGCATACATACACATGTGTACACTCACATGTATAGAACTGTAGAACTGTAAGAACAAAGCTTAAGGCGTACTCAAAGTGAAGGTAATGGGAACTAGAACAAAAGGTAAATGAGTTACTAGCAGAAATATTAATGAGATTAAAATATTTCATTGTTTATCAATAGTAATGCTTTATTATTCTTTGGCAATTAAACCTTGATATGTTTCAGAAACACTTGACTCTCTCAGAAAGGACAATATTAACTCATTATGTACAATCTATATTTTAAAGCATCTATATAGTGTTAATTCTTCAGTAACTGAATAGAGATGTTTAGAAATAAACTATGCAAGTCTAATAAGGAAATATTAACCCTATTAATATTTAGTTAAATAATATTCATTTAGTTAATAATTGTTAGCAATGGTGCTACTTCCATACTGTGCAGTATCACAAGTCTTAGAATTTTGAATTTATATATATACAAATACTACAGCAAATATAATTTTCCCAGGATAATCATTGGAAACAGTCTAAACTTTTTCAATATTAATTGATTTTTTAGGGTACCATCCATGTGATTTGGGAATAAGAACAAAAAAGCTGCTGATGGGCACCTGGGCTGGTTCCATAATTTGGCAATTGTGAGTTGTGCTTGTATTACTATAATGCACTGACTTTAGTTCTTTTGCAAAAATACCAAGGAACGAGATAAATGGATCATATGATGGTTCCATTTCTAGGTTTTTGTTTTCCTTGAGGAGTACCTGTACTCTTTCCAGAATGGTTGTACTAATTATAGTCCTACCAACAATGTATGAGTGTACGTTTTTCTGACCTTGCCAGCATTTGCTATTATTTTAAATTATAATTTGAATTGCGTTTCCCTAGAATGCTAGAGATGTTGAAAATATTTTCATGTTTGTTGACCATTTGTATATCTTCCTTTGAGAAGTGTCTGTTTAGATTTTGCCCGTTTATTAATTGGTTTGTTTTGTTGTTTTCATTTTTTTTAATGTTGAGCTTTTTGTTTTCGGTTAAACTTTTGACTTCTTTATGTGTTCTGGATGTTAATCCCCTATCTGATGAAGAGGTGGCAAAGACCATCTACCATTCTGTAGGCTCTCTCTTCGCATTCTTGTTTCTTTTGCTGTACAGAAGATTTTTAATTAGATGCCATCCCACTAACTGATCTGTGTTCATATTTACATGCTTTAGAAGTCTTGCTAAGGAAGTTGATGCCTCTGCCAATAAGGTGAATTGTTGTGCCTAGTAGTTGCACAATTTCTTCAGTAGGTGCAGGATTTCTGGTATAGGTTCTAGGTCTTCAATCAACTTTGTTAACTTTTATGCAAGATGAGTGATAGTGATCCATTTTCATTCTTTTGCATGTTGATACCCAGTTTTTACAGCACAATTTGTTAAAAAAAGCTATTTTTTCTCCAATGTATATTTTTAGCAGCTTTTTCAGGTATCAAATGACTGTCTGCATGTAAATTTGTCTTGGTGTCTTCTATTCTATTCCATTAGTCTTCATGTCTGTTTTGATGCCAATATCATGCTGTTTTTGTTACTATACCCCTACAGTATAATTTGGGATTTGGTACTGGGATGCTTATAACATTTGCTTTTACTTCAGGATTGTTTTGGATATTCTGGGTCTCTTATTCTTCCAAATGAATTTTAGAAATGTTTTTTTCAAGTTTGTTTGAGGAATGACATTGATATTTTGATGGGGATTGCACTGAATCTTTAAAATGCTTATAATAGTATGGTCATTTCGATGATATTACTCTATCTAAAAACATTGGAAATCTTTGCATCTTCTGAGATCTTCAAATTTTTCTTCAGTGCTTTACAGTTTACTTTGTAGGATCTTTTACCTTCATGTTTAGAATTATTCCCAATTTTTTGAGGTTATTGTGAATGGGATAGTTTTTCTAATTTCTTTCTCAGCAGATTCAGTATTAGAGTAAATGAAAGTGATGATTTGAATATGTTGATCTGGTATCCTGCTACATTCTGCTAAATTTGTTTTTCTGTTCTAAAAGTCTTCTGGTGGAGTGTTTTGGGTCTTTGAAACATAAGATCATGTTATAAGCAAGAAGATATAATTTGACTTGTTTGTTTATTTGTATCCCTTTGATTTCCTTCTCTTGCCTGATTACTCTAGCTACAGTTTTGAGGGCTATATTGAATAGGAGTGGTTAAAGTAGACATCCCTGTCTCTTTCCTGTTTTAAAAAGAAATGCTTTCAGTTTTTCTCTGCTCAGTATGATGTTGGTCTTGGGTTTGTCATATATAACTTTACAACATTAAGGTAAGCTTCTTCTATCCCTAGTTTCTCTGGTGTTTTATTAGTTTTTATTTTTAAAATTTATCTTATTAGTGCATTATAGTTTTACATAATGATGGAATTAATTGTCACATATTCCTAGATGCACACAAATTAGCAATGCAATTTGTTCAATATCCACCCCTCTATCCCTCTACCTTCTTCCTCCCATTCCCCGATCCCTTGCCTTTGTTCTGGGTCCCATATTGCTCCTAAAAAAAAACAAATAAAATGACCAAATTCTTATACCTATGAAGAACATTATATGTACATGTATACGAACATTATATGTACATATACATATACATATACATATATATATATATATATAGTGACACTTACAACTGATTCGAATGTACCTTGATGTATCTCAGTTCCAACATTTCTCCTTCTCCCTCCCTATCATCCCTTATTATTATTCAAAATATTTGACAATAGGATTAAACATTTACTTTTTGTACATGTATGCAGCATAGCTTGTTCAAATATTTTATGCAGTATCTTGCAACTGTATCTCATAAATATTAACATTTTGCAATTTTGTTCAATGGATCTAATACATGAGTTTGTCAACCTTAATCCCAAAGCCTGGGTTTAGGTCCAGCCTCCTCTCTGGTGTTTTAACATGAATGGTTGATGTACTTTGTCAAATGCCTTTTCTGCATCTATTAAGAGAATCATGTGATTCTTGTCTTTTACTCTATTTAAGGGGTGAATTCTACTTATTCACTTGCATATGTTGAACCAATCTTCCACCTATTTAATGAAATGCACTTGATCATGATGCATTATTTTCTTAATCTGTTTTAAAGTGTGGTGTGTAAATACATTATTAAGGATTTTTGCATCTATGTTCATGCCTGTCTACATTTGAATGGATAAGGAAAATGTGGTGTATATACACAATGGGGTACTACTCAGCCATAATGAAGAATGAATCTATGGAACTTGCTGGTAAATGGATGGAATCGGAGAAAATCATGCTATGCAAAGTAAGCCAGATCCAGAAAGTGAAGGATCACAATTTTTCTGATATATGCAGAAGCTTGACCAAAACTAAATAAGGAAAAAATGGAGGGGAGCTCAGTGGAGTAGATGAAGGGGATCAACGGGGAGGGAGGACATATTGGAAAGAGGATGAATGGTAGAATGAAATTTAGAGATTATCAACACACAGTAAATTTCACTTCTGCATATATCTATAATGCCTTAATTTAAAAAAAATCTATAAATGGGGCTGGGGCAGTGGCTTGGTGGTTACAGTGCTTGCCCAGCATGCGCAAGTATGTGAGTTCAAACCCCAGCACCATGTACACAATGTTTCAGACCAACAAAGGTCACATGAAAAACTAAATAAAAATTGTTTCTCTCTTTCTCTTTCTCTCTCTCTCACTGTCCTTCTCTCTTTAAAAAAATCTGTAAATGAATAGAAGAAATATCAATAGAATAGAGGAAAGGAAGCAAGGGAGGGAAGATGGGAAGAAAAGGGATGAACTACTGGGAAATGTCTAAATTGGAACAAATTAAATGTCATATTTTTATAGTATGTCAAAATGAACCCTAATATTACAGTTAACTATAAAGCACTAATAAATAAAGAAAGAAAAAACATTAAAAAAAAAAGGAAAGGAAAGGTAATTACTATGGTTTTAAAAGGACAATTGCATGGTGTCTTATAAAAATAGACATAATTATACAATTAAGTCACACCTGTTGTTTCTCTTAACATAGGGAAGGTGCTTAATAAATTGATGAAAATTTCACAGTGCATGACGCCAATGCTTTGTCAAAACAGAAATATTTACAAAGATAAGAAGACCATTGTGTACACACAAAATATTTATCTCATGATATTTTAAGATATAGTTTTAAGAATGTTTCATTTGTAGTATTATTGAGAAAAAGACCTTTTATTTTAGTTATCCAGTAAGTACCAATTTTTAGCAACAGTGCTAAAATTATCTTAATAGCATGTTCCATTTCAGATTGTTTGTGAGCAAAAATAACTACAAAATCCATTCAAGAAGTTCCATTCTGTTCTATTTCCTCATGGAGGACTCCTAGGAGAATAGTGTAATATTTTACACTACTTAAGCTTCTCTTAGAATGTTATTTAAATGAAATATCAGAGAAAAATTCTGACTCTAATGTTCCAAAAATGATTGAGGTTTTTTACATGTTTAAAATAGTCCGGGTGGAAAAATATGTCAAATGGAATTTTATCAAGTCATGGTGGTTTCATTAACACTGATAAAAAATAAAAATAAAAGGAGGGGTTGCTTTAGAGAGATTCAGAATTAATCTTCTTTACTGGCAATTGCTCAGTGGCTTGCCGAATATAAATTCATCTTGTTTCAAAACAACAGAAAGTGCATGATAGAAAATATGGTTAAGCTTGATTCTTAAGTAAGATAATAGTGGCTGCCTAGCTAGAACAATAAAGGAAGAAAACATTCAGCTCAGATATGGTATATTATTAATTCACTTCCCCTTTTTTTCAAAATTGTTAGTGTTTGCGGTGGAGGTGGCAGTTCATGGGCTGACTTCTGCTGTCAGCAGTGGAGTTGGAGAATGAAATTACCTTGTCTCAGAATATGATGTGTTCACTTATATCTCTTTCAGTTCAAATAAGTTTTATTTTTCATTTACCTATTAGTATTTCATATGAAATATGCAAAGAACATTTTAGGAATTCAACATTTTCCCCTATTCTTTCATTATTCTCAAGTCATCAATTTTTTATTTTTTCCAAGCAGGTCAACATAAATTACCGAAGCTGCAATCTATTTCATTTGCATAAATTTTAACAGAAAAGCTTTATTGAGTTTTCAGTGCCATGTAAGGCATCATGCAGTCTAGAAATTGAAGAAATATTTTAAAAAATCTGTGCATGAAAGGTGTTTAACCTCATCAGGAAAAATGATAGAATGATAACAGATGAATTGCCCTTCTAAACAGTGAGCACCTAAGACCTAAGTTGAGGAGGAGCCTGGACTTCTACTCTGGGGAAATGAGAGGTTTCCACTGTGATGATGGGGGCTCCTTCAGTCTCCAAACCAGTGCACTCTTCCAAGTTCTTATTTGATTAGGGCAGCTATCTTATCTATTGAATATTTATTTTTTATAATTCCTCTTAGAACTTTATTTTGGTATCTTAGGCATCTTCCAAGGAATCAATATTTACACATGAGAGTCTTGGCTTTTCTCTTGGCAGTGCATTTAAATGCAAGTGTAGATTATAATCCAAATGATATTAGCATATTACTTTGGTTTCTGAATGTGATTAAGGATGGCAATCTATTAGAAGAAAGGATAATTATCCTTAAAGAACCAATGAAACCTTGTAAATTAAAATTTTGTGTAGGAACACTGTCCTAAATAAGATTCTAGCCACTCCAAAAAATAAGATATTAAAAAGATTGGGGCAGTCACTGGACTAGTGGATTCAAAAACTTTGGTACATAAATACAACGGAATACTACTCAGCCATTAGAGAAAACGATATTATGGTTTTGCAGCCAAATGGATGGAGATGGAAAAAATTATGCTAAGTGAAGTATCCCAATCTCAGAGACTCATTTTTTCTCTCATTTGTGGAAGCTAGACTACATCTGGAAACAGTATGTTAGATGGCTAAGCTAATAATAATGTCAAATTGTATGAATTTTTATGCAAACAGGGGGATCATTGCCTAGGATACCTAGTGGCCTAGGGTCGGGGACAGAGTGTGGGGAGGGCTTAGGAAGGATATCTAGGATACTGGAGGGTGGGAATATGGGGGAATCATTTCAGAAGGAGATCTCTGACCTCCATGAGATATTCATTTAACACAGGGGTTCTTATGGGGTAAACATAGAATCACAGGGAACCCAAGGGGGCATCCATGACATGGCATAAGCCTTGGATAACTATGTAAATATATATTTGTTCTTGATTATTTGACAATGTTTCCCCCTCAATTGTAACTCCATATTCATCTAATCATAAAAAAAGAAAAGGTGACTATGACAGTCAAAGAATATTAAGTATATTTGCTTGTAACCAGTTCTCTTTCACTCTAAAAAATGTGGAAACTTTCCAAAGGATGGACTTACTAAGAAGTCTTTTGTCATGGGAAAGCTTATTTCTTCACAGTGGTATTCTAGTGTTCTTCAGTAGATCAGAAGGGAAAATATAAAACTAAAGGATAGACTCTAGAATGAAGGAAATTGGATGGTTTATAGCCAACAGTTCCCCTTTAAGTATTCCTTCTGGGTGTCTTACCTGGAAAATTTTGCCTATATTTTATGAGAAAGATCTTGGTCACATGATCACCCTAGCTGTAAGGGAGTCTGGAAATGTTCTATTTGAAATGGATATGGTAATGACCTGAATTAAACTAGAATCTGATTACTAGTAAAGAAGTGGAAAACAGATACTGGCTAGGTAACTACCAATTTGTGGCATTCTGTCATATTATTTGTATGTTTTTGTAAAACAAAGAAACAAACAACCACACACATGCACAAAAAGATTGGGTCTAAGTAACATGCACCACAAGACTGAAAACCATCAGCAATTGCTTGTGAAGTTAATCAAAGCTTCCTTCCCACTGTGGAAGGTGCCCATCTACCTTCTTCACTGATATGAACAGAAGTATGGAATGGAGAGGACTGGGTTGCTTAATCAGATTCCTACCAAATGCTCCTCCTCCTTTGGGAAATTTTGGTGATCTTGTGAGTGCCACCAGAGGAAATGTTCCCTCTTTTACTAGCCATTAAGGATTAGGGGTTGATTACAAGGGAGATAGCAGGATTCTACTGCTTTGTTTTGTCTTTCATTTGCAGGAGTAGTAAAACACTTGGAAACATAAAATACAGAGAATAAGGAAAAGAGGTATCTTATTAATATTGGGAGAAAATGGAAGAATTCTGGATAAAGAAATTCATTTTGCAACTTTTATCCATACACATGTACATACACACACTGACACTTACAGAGACATACACGGTTTTTTTTTAACAAAATAACATAAAATGTGTATATATTCTGGATATTGCAATTACCCCCAGGAGTGCCCCCCCAATTACCCTCCCTTATCCCGCTCTTCCCCTTCCCACAATATCTCTAAAAAAAGTATTAGGTTGTAAAACATTACATCTTATCTGGATTTAACACATGCTAATAGACCAACTTTCTCACTGTGCAGGGTCTAGTCCCCACCTCCACAGATGAGTGGAGACAATCGACCCTTAGTTCTCTGGGTTAAGCTGAATTTACTCAGCATGATCTCTTCCATAGCCATCCATTTACCTTCAAAGGCTGCAATATCATTGTTTCTAATTGCTGTGTAATATTCCATGGTATAAATGTACCACAGTTTTTGGATCCATTCATCCAGTGAGGGACATCTGGGTTGTTTCCATAGTCTAGCAATAGTAAATTGTGCTGCTATGAACATAGATATTGCTGTGTCACTATAATGTGCTGACATACACGGTTTTAACGGCAAGGACAGTCACTTTGACCTCAAAAGTTCTGTAACTCCTTGGGCCAAGGTTGAGGCAACTGTTCAGTGATAACTTCAGACACAGATTTTTCCATTCTTTGTCACCATTTTTCCAAGAAAATTGGGAAAATTTTACTCATGCAACAATTAGAAAATTCCTCTGATACCTAAAAATGGTATTTACGTTCCAAAGCCCCCACCATCTCTTGTTTTTGTTGTCTCCTGTGTGAATTAATTCAAAATAACTCAGTTACAAAAAGTTGGTGTCTTTTGTCCTCAAGCTGGTTGTTTCTATATTACTTTAACAATTTGAGGGCAATAAACAGAATGAATTGAAAATTTTGGGTGCATCTGTTTATCTCATAGTCTCCTGTGCTCTGCTCTATCTCTACCATTCAGGCGTACATTTCTATGTTCCTGTTCCCTTATGCGTGCTCACATTGGGTAACAAACACATGCACACACACCCCTTCTGGGAATTGTGGACTCAAAGGCCTGGATTCCACAAGAGAGAGATCACCCCCTGTTTCTCCTTAGACTCTCCTCCTGAGACAAATTGACCTAGACATTGAAGCTGCAGGACAGTTGTGGTGACCAGTCATGCTCCTCACTGTGGAACATCAGGGATGAATTCAGTTCCTGAGTGCTTTTCTTCTTCTTTTCTTCTTTTTTTGTTCTCCTCCTTCTCCTTCTCCTCCCCCCCCTCCTCCTCCTC
>PVKS010017870.1:0-41152 GCA_004027875.1 Aplodontia rufa
TAACTCATGTTACTAGACCAACTTTCTCATTGTCCAGGGTCTAGTCCCCACCTCCACAGATGAGTGGGGACAATCGACCCTTAGATCTCCGGGTCAAGCTGATTTTACTCATCATGATCTCTTCCATAACCATCCATTTACCCTCAAAGGCTGCAAGGTCATTGTTTCTAATTGCTGTGTAATATTCCATGGTATAAATATCACCTTACACCAGTCAGAATGGCAAAGATGAAGAAAATAAACAACAGTAGTTGGGCATTTTAAAGTATCCATTCTGCCAACTTATGTCTTACAATCGGAGAGTTGAGATAGTTCACATTTAGTGGTATTACAGAGTGATGTTTGTTAATCTTTTCATTTTGACTTATTTATCATGTTTTATTTGATTCTGTTTCTCATTTGCTTAACTACTCTTCAAATGAGATTTGTTTTTATTTGTAATCTTTGGGGTTTGTTTTTGACTCCTCTGTGGAGTATTTCATTAAGTAAGTTCTGTGATGATGATTTAGTTGTCATGCATTCTTTTAGTTTCTGTTTTATCTCTAAAGGTTTTTACTTCTTATTCAGTTTTGAAGGATAGCTTTGCTGTATATAGCAGTCTTTGTTGACAGTTATTTTCTGTCAGGACTGGGACACATCATTCCAGTTAGTTAATTCCTGTCTTTTAGGGTTTATGTCAAAAAATCACAAGTGATTCTGTTAGGATTGCTACTAAATATGACCTGATGTTATTCTTTTGAGTCTTTTAATATTCTATACTTGTTTTGTATGTTAGGTATTTTAATTATAATCAGTTGTGGAGAGGAGGAGTTTCTTTTTTGTTTTGCTTTGTTTTATGCCAAGGATTGATTGAACCCAGGGGCATTAGCCAATGAGCAACATCACCTACCCTTTTTTATATTTTAGTTTTTCTTTTGAGACAGGTCTGACTAAGTTGCTTTGGGCTTCACTAAATTGTTGAGGCGGATTTTGAATCTGTGATCCTTCTGACTCAGCTTACTGAGTCACTGGGATTACAGGCTTGCACCAGCTTGCCCAGCTGAGAGTCTTTTTTGTTTTGTTTTGTTTTGATCTAGTCTATTTGGGGGTGTTCTGAGTACCTCCTGTAACTGGATGTCTATCTCATTCTCAAAGTTTGTAATATTGTCTTTTTATTTCCCTGAAGAGGTTATTAATTTCCTTAGTTTGCCTCTCACAATCCTCCTCAATACCAACGATTTTTAAATTTGGTTTCTTAATGTTTCCCAAAGTTCTTGTGTCTTCTGATCGTGGTTACTTATTTTCTTTCTTTAATGCTGTCTGAATGTTCAAGGTTGGCTACTTTGTCTTCCAGCTCTGAAATTCTGTCCACTCTATTAGACTTTCAACTTTCAATAATGTCCTTCATTTTCAAGATTTCTGTTTGGTTCTTTTTCAGTATTTCTATCTCCTTAATGAATTTCTCATCCATGTCCTGTACTGACTTCTTTAATTCATTCTTTTTTTCTGTATTCTCTTAGAATTTATTGATCATTTTTATAATGATTCTTTTGAATTGTTTATCAGATATTTCATTGATTTCAATATCTTTGTGGTCAGTTGATAATAAATTATGAATTTTAGGAGGTGTCATATTACCTTGTTTCTTGTATTACTGTTTGGGTTTTATGCATCTGTTGATAGATATTTCTCTTCTTTCCTTATCTGTGGGCCTTTTTAGAGCATAGTTTTCACTTGTCATTGTTTCCTAGAGTGATAAATTGTAACTCCCTTATAGGTATGATATCCATGCTTTTGTGTTAATTCTCTGTTTTTGCTGAAACAGTGGATGTTTGTTGGTGGTATCTGGGGGCCCACCCCTATCTATTTCTACTTGTTGCCTGGTCATCAGTTTGGGTTTTCATCTCTTCTATCTTTGTATTAAAGTATAGCTGAAGCTTGAATGTCATTAGGTTATGTGTGGAGCAAGGTATGCTTCTTTCTGTTGAATTTAGTTCAACAGCAGAGTCTGTACCATGTGAACTTGTAGTGTAATTATAGTGAACTTGTAGGTGTTCTCAGTACTTCCCAGAACAGTACAAAACAACAAAAACAACCTTTGAAAACAATATATAGTGTTAAAATAAATACCTAGTTTCTACTGTAACATCTACAATATTAATTACCACAAAAAGCAGGAGTGGTGAGGTCAGCAACTGTCAGTGATTAAAAACAATAACCATGAACTAGATATGGCTTTAAAGCAAATTCACTCATGGCAGTGATAATTGCATCAACATTAATTTGGGCAGGAGTTATATAAACCAATTAATTCTAATAGATGGCAAAATTCAGTTAATTAAGAGAAAAGAAAATGTGCTAAGAAGGTAGGAATGAGTTTACAATTTCAAAAAGTGCACAGAAGAAATGCAAAAGAGATGTGATAGGTGATGTTTAAGAAGAATTAGGAGAAAATGGGAGAATAAAAGCAAAGGAAGAGAGGAAGAGAAAATAACAGAATTTGGTAACAGAAGAGGAAAAGAACAGAAGAGAAACAAACAAATGAAAACAATACTAAACAAAATCAAATAGACAAATTTTAAAAACCTGCCCACAAAAGACAAGATGAGGAAAACTAAGTACATTAAAAATGCTAAAAATGAGAAAAAGAAACAAATATATGTATATATGTCCCTGAACCAATTAACATACACACATGCATGTGTGCACACACAGAGAGAGAAATAAAAGAAAAATGATTCTTAATGAAAAATGTTGGAATTGTCCCAATTGAGGAGGTCAAAATTAGTCAACAAGAATGGATGGAGACTGGCCATTCCCAACTGTCTTTCTGTTTCTTCTTGAGTTATGTATTGATAGCAAGAGCAAGGGCTGGGGATTGCTTACCTCTTCCTCTCTTTGTTTTGCCCTCTGAGTTGTCAGTTAGTGTGACCTAAGACTGAAGCTGGTTGAAACAACTCTCAGCTGCCTTTCTCACCGGTATGAAGTAGGATGGAGTGAGAAGCACTGTCAATTTGAGTTTTGTCTGCACAGAACAGATTGGTGCACTTCCAGGGTGGGCTCCTTCAGAGTTCTATGAATGGAGTTCCTGTGGGTTGGGCTTATATCCAAGCAGGCCTCAGGGGCCTTGTTCTCGGTCTCCAAGACACTCTGTCCAATATTGAATTTTAGTGAAAATCCTCTATGACCCACCTTGCTGAGGAGCAGTATTCCTGTTACTTGAATCCCGAGCCACAGAGTGACTGGGAATGCAAGCTTCCTCTAGTCTGCTATCTTAATCTCCTAAGTATGATTTTTTAATGTGAACACTTCTATCTTTCTGTTGTGTGACTATTTAGTTTCATATGTTTATGAGAATTTACTCTTCTTCTTTATCTCTATTTTATCCCTTTGAATCTTGTATTTAAAAATTTTTTTTAGAATTCCTTTGAGTTATAATAACATACAGTGAAATGAACAGATCCTAGCGGTGGGATAAGTGTGACAAATGTTTGCACCTATACAACCCTAATAGTTGAGTCAAAATATCAGAGACTTCTGTCATCTAGTAAGTTGCCTCTGGTGTCAATTTCCAAGCAATTTCCATTTTCCTCAGAGGCAACCACAGGTTTGATTCAATTGGTATTACCTGCTCCTGTGCTTCATATAAATGAAACCCTGAATCATATCATTTGAAATTGCCTTCTTTCTCTTAACAATATTTTTTGATTCAGCCACTCTGTGGTATATCATCAGTAGTTTGCTGCCTTTTATTGCTGATTGGTAATCAACAATTCACATTGTACAAATATACCACAATGTTACTTATCCGTTTTCCCCTTGATGAACATTTGAGTTGTTTCCAATTTTGGCTATTATGAATATTGTTACAATGAAAATTTTTGTACAGGTATGCTTGTGGATGAATAGCCCATAATAAACTTTCCATGTCATAAATTAGGTAAAAAATGTGTAAAAGACTAGCAAACCTTTCTAAGTGATTTGCCATTAACCCCATAATGTCTACACATTTTATTTACTCTAGTTCACCATCAACAATTGGAAATCACAAATTTTTTTTGAGAGGGGGGAAGGAAGATTTTTAAATCTGGTTTTTGTTCTTCCAACACTTAGATGTGTATGTGGTGCTGAGGTTTGAACGTGGGTCTTTGTATATGCTACATAAGTACTCTACCACTGAGCAACTTGTCCAGCCCAAAATGACAATATCTAAATTTTGGGTATATAGTGGTATCTCATGGTTGTGATTTACTTTTCTTTGATGACTAGTATGTGGAGCCTAAATTTTTGTGCTTATTTGCCATCTTTTTTGTGATGTATCTCTTCTGATATATTGTGTATATTTATTGGCACATTCTTCTTTTAATTACTGATTTATATAATTCTTATATTCTCCATATAGGTAATGTTTCAAATTATTTTGCAAATATTTCCTCTTTATCTTTGGCTTACCTTTTCATTTTCTTAATGTTATGACTTGATAAGAATTTTTAAATTTTTTTGAAGTCCTAATAAAATTTTTTTTTATAGTTGTTATTTTTGGTGTCCTGTGTAGGAAGTCTTTGCCTTATCCAAGGTATTTGAAGTATTCCTATATTATGAGAAACTTATTGGTTTTTTTTTTTTAAGAGAGAGGCACAGTGAAAGAGAGAATCAGTTTTATTTAGTTTTTCATGTGGCCTTCGTTGCTCCGACACTTTGTTGTGTACATGGTGCTGGGGTTTGAACCCAAGTCCCAGTGCATGCCAGGCAAGCACTGTAACTGCTGAGCTACTGCTACAGCCCCATTATTAGTCTTAATATTAGGTCTTATAATCTATCTTAATGGATTTTTGCATATTGTGTGGGATGGAAATTTTTTCTATATGAATATCTAGTTGCTTCAGAACCATTATTGAATAAAATTTCCTTTCCACACCATCTTACATCAACACGTATTTGTGTGTTTATCTGATTCTTTTCTGTTCCATTTATGTATTCATTTGTTTTTATTTCAGCCTTAAACTCCATTAATTACTGTGACTGTATGGTAAGTTCTACAACTACTGGAAGTTTTTCAACTTTTGTCCTTGTTTTCAAGATTGCTTAAGGACATAATTTACAGTTGACAAGTTATATGGAAGCAATTTCTTTTTGGAAATTATTGAAAATATTAATTACACTTCTAAATTCCTATAGTTCTAAAGTTCTGTCTGTTTTCTCCATGTACTCTGGTTTCCTGAGTGTCAAATTTTCTTCTTAAAATTCTCTTTCATGGGGGCTGGAGCGGTGGCTCAGTGGTTTCGGTGCTTGCTTGGCAAGCACGAGGACCCAGGTTCAAACCCCAGCACCACATACACAACTAAGTGTTGGAGCAGCGAAGGCCACGTGAAAAACTAAATAAACTTGTTTCTCTCTTTCTCTGTCTCTCTCACTGTCCCTCTCTCTTAAAAAAAAAAAATTCTCTTTCATGGTGATATCTTTTCTCAGATATTTGATGATCCTTGTGTGTGTGTGTGTGTGTGTGTGTGCGCGCGCGCGCGCACGCGCGCTTTTTGAGTTTATGCCTCTCAGACTATTTGTTCTGTTAGTTTGGCTACTTTGGTAGAAGGACAGGATATTTTGCTCCTCGTGATGTTTTTTAATCCAGTGCTGTAAGCAGCAGTACTCCTAGGCAACTGTTGTCATTAGCAGCCCTGCATCTCCAGATTAAGTTTTAATCTTTAGATGAACCTTCCTGGGGCTTCTGTTGGTTTCTATTCACCTGACCAAAATGAGGTCTCACCTCATTCCAGTTATGATAATAATAATCAAGAATATGAACAACAAATGTTGGTGGGGATGTGGGGAAAAGGGTACACTTATACATTGTTGGTGGGACTGCAAACTGGTACAATCACTTGGGAAAGCAGTTTGGTGATTCCTCAAAAAACTAGGAATGGATCCACCATGTGATCTAGCTAACCCACTCCTTGGTATATATCGAAAAGACTTAAAAGCAGCATGTCACAGAGAGGCAGCCACATCAAAGTTCATAGTAGTTCAATTTACAATAACTAAGCTATGGAGCCAACCAAGATGCCCTTCTTCTGATGAATGAATAAAGAAATTGTGCCATATACATGCAATGAGTATTACTCAGCCATAAGGATGAATGACATTATGTCATTTGCTGGCAAATGGATGAAACTGGAGGATATGATGCTCAGTGAAAAAACCAAAGGTCGAATGTTCTCTCTGATATGTGAAAGCTAACCCAAAATAAATAAAAGAACAGAGGAATAGTCAAAGGGGAAGGAAATGAAGAATAGAGGAATGAAATAGGGAAAGTTAATGGAAGGAATCATACTTAACTTGCTCATGTACAAATATGAACATACTGTAGTGAATCTCATCAATATATAATTCAATGAGTCACTAAATAAAAGAATAACAAAAAGAAAGTCATTTAATAAACAATAGAAAGAAATAGAAGGAAGAGAAAGGAAGGCTTGGGGGGGGATACTGGGGACTGAATTAGAATAAGCTATACTGCATGCTTTTACAAAAATGTAAATGTTTAATCCTATTGTCAAATATATCTAAAAAGGACAAGTGGTGGGAGGAAGGGAGGAGAAAGGGAAATGCTGGAACTGAGGTAAAACAAGGTACACTCCAAACTTTCATATGTATGTCATTGTATATACTATTGTCATGTATAGATGGATGACTATGGAAGAAATTATGCTGAGTGAAATCAGCATAACCTAGAGAACCAAGGGTCGAATGTCTTCACTCATCCGTGGGGGCTGGAACTAGACCCTGGCCATTGAGAAAGGTGGTCTATTATCATGTGTTAAATCCAGATAAGGTGTAATGTTATACAACCTAATACATTGTGCGGAGGGGAGGGGAGGGATATGGGTGGGTAATTGGGGGGGCAATCTCGGGGGTAAATCTAATCTTCAGAATCTATATACATTTTATATTATTTTGTTAAAAACTTGTATGGTTGTTCAAAAAATAAATTTCTCAATAAAAAATGTTCTTAATAGGTATAAGAATTATGTCACTATACTTGTGTATATTAGGAAAAATATATGACCCAGAAAGAGAGGCAAGGGAACTGGGGATGGAAGGAAGGAGGTGGAGGAGTGCTGGGAGGGTTATTGACCAATTTATTTTGCTGTATTATGTGCATACATAAATATGTGACAAAAAATACCATCATTATTACACTCTAATGCGATAATAATAATATGAGCTGGAGTGGTGGCTCAGTGGTTACAGTGCTTGCCCTGCATGCACGAGTACATGGGTTCAAACCCCAGCACCCACATATACAACTAAGTGTCAGTGCAATGAAAGCCATGTGAAAAACTCAATAAAAATTGATTCTCTCTGTCTCTCTCTCTCTCTCTCTCTCTCACTATCCTTCTCTCTCAAAAAAATAATAAAAACAAAGTGATGAGTAACACAGAAAAGTTAAGCATCTGAGTACTACCACAGAGATTCCAGAATCAAATCCTTTTAGTTTCTCCTGGCCATCGATAGGCACATACCTCTCTGGGTGCCACTTTTATCTTTTGGAGCAGTTATCCTCTGGACAGTGGTTTCCTCCATGAAGATTTTTCCCCCTAACTCTTCTATCAGAGCTTTCTATGTGTAGTTTACCATGGACCCTTCTTGTTTTTCAATGCAGTTATTGGTTTAATTATTAATTTTTATATATTTTCTGCCATTTCTAGAGATTTGGCATGGGAAGAGAGAAACGAATCTTCCATATATATTTAAAATGTGTGCTTGAGAAAAAACAAGAACAAAAAAACGTCATTTTGCCTATAACATACCAATATTTAAAGGTGCATTTTAAATTATTCTATAGAAATTAGAAATGGCATAAAAATAATTTCTAGATCACCTCTTTGAAAATCCACAATGTCACTCTACATAACCTAGATTTTATATAAATAAGTGTAACTATTTTATTACAAAAAGTTGTTCCACAGGAAATGTCAATATTTAGAATCATTTTATTATTTTAATCACTTATCTGTATCATTTTTCCCTGTGGCTATACATTTTATTTTGCCTCAGTTTCCTAAAATGAAACTTCTAAAGAGGTTAAGTTTGACATATTTTTATATGTTGCAAATCAGTAAGATATCCAAAATAAATTTTAGTGATCAAGACCAATTTTAATAACTGCCTGGCACCACAGTTATTTAATAAAGTAAGAGCAATTTGACACCAAAACATACAAAGTATATAATATTATCAGAATATAGACATCCCTCCAAAAACCCATAAAAGCTTTCATAACAGGCTAGTATTCATTCAGAGCAGGCATTTAGAATTCTTTGGTTGAGTGCACATGGGAGGGACCTTTTTCAGAGGCAAGATGCAATTATAGGTGGTTTCCTTTTGGGAGCATCCCTCACCCTTTCCCATCTTCTTTCTCACTGGTCCTAATCTGGGAGGCAAAACTGTTGCCTTACTCAATTTCCTCTTAAATTTCTCTTTCCTCCAAGTGGGATTAGATCTCAGATTTATATTTGTGCTTGGGCGGGAAGAATTCTGAGAACTTTATCTTAGGTGAAAATTTGGGTGTCTTTGAGCTTCTACTCCAATTGGGGACAATGTGGTCATTGTCATTCTTCAAAGGGAATGCTCAAACTTTCTGTACATCTAGGAGATGAATTTCTTTTCAGGTAGGATGACTGATCTTCCTAGCAGGGCTGAGTGGTTCCTAGGATTTGGGACTCTCATAGCCTCAACCAGGAAAAAAGACAAACTGGAACCTGTACCCAGGTAACCTACAGGGTACAGCAAAGATGGCATAGATTGTCTAGTCATCCCTCCTTACTTGAGCCTTTATTAATATGAATAAATAATATATACATATCTCTATGTATTTATATACATATATGTATATTTATAAACACATTTATTTAGATATATTTTTATGCAATTACAACCTTATTATTTATATTTTTGGTATTATTATTTAGAGTGGCGAGAACAAAAAAATAGTGGCAAACATATGCACTTTAGTTTTGAAATCTAGTTTCATGATTTTCATTAGCATTTCATTTATGGAGGGCTTAGGGATCACTGAAAATTCAAGTTGCTTCTGAAAGAGCCCAGTTAAGTGAAGAGGCTCGTGCTGTGTCCCAGCTGAATACACCTGAATAACTCTTGCAGTAATACCTGGAGGACACAGTTGCTGTATTTCTTGGGGCTTATTGAAAGCTGACATCCCCTCTCCACATTTGCTTCCTTTCCTTTTCCATTCCTTCTAGAACTTTGTCACCTCATCCTTTCATTAACCTGAATTGCTTAAATTGCAATAAAGTAGTCTCCATATTTAAAGAATCACCCATCTTTGAAAATAATTCAGAAGCACATGGAGACTTCTTTTTGATTACTGAAAACTTGCCTTAGCAAAGTTTTGCTTGTCTTTCTAAAAACTTATTCCCTACCTCCCACACTTCTCTTATTCACTTCTTTTCTTTCCTGGGAATATAGTCACTGTCTGAAACTTTGATGTCTTCTTGCTTATGGTCATTTTACCTCTACTCCCTCAGAGTTAGACTGGTATTCACATGCTTTATCTCTCTCTGTGAATCATTTATTTGGGAGGAATTGTGAACCTTGCAACTTCTCCTCAGATTGTATTGCCCCCCCCTACCTTCTGCCCTGTCCTATTCCATGCCCTCTGTGCTCCACTCCTCAGTGGGGCTTCCCTATCATTTCTTTCCAGATCAGGTGTAAGAAAGAGGTAGAAGAACTATGATTGTTCAGAATTCTCTGAATATAAGATAGGAAAAAAATAATCCAAGCATGATGTAGGATTTCTGAAATCTGCTCTGAGGAGTAGGGTTCTGGGCTTTGATCATAATGAAAGGAGAGAGCTCCAAAGTAGGCCTGAAAGAAACTGTCACTAAAATGCAGTTTTGAACAGTGATAGGATTCTTACTGGGAAAAGGCAAAAAAGAGATTAGGTTCATGTTGTCAGGTCTTTCATTTAGGTGGACATCAGAGTCCTCACCAATTAGAGAGCCTTTCTTGGTCTGCCTATTTTACCATCTTGGGCTACGTGACTTTGAGAAGTCTTTAAGATCCTCATTTGACTTTCTGTCAGTATGTTGCTTTTATTTTCATAACTTTTTATCATTTCAGATTTTCTCCACAATTTTCTAATCATTTATGCTTTTTGAGGGGAAAATCCTGCTGTATGCCTGCCTACTCAGCAAAAAGCAGATGGTGCATTCAAAAGGATAATAAATTTAATGAAGCAACTATTTAATGAATGGATTATTTTTATAGTTTGTGGGCAGGGTGAAAAAGAAACCAACAAAATATAATGAAATAATGCAGGGTGGGCAGTAGTAGGAGGCTGTTACAATCCTAAACACCAAGGACCAAGGAGAATAATTGTTAGTAGGACAAGTGGGAGCTGTCACTCTCAACAGGGAGTAAAGGGGTTGGCTGATGGGAGCTGTGGTAGAAGAACATAGCTACTGCTAATGGTAGGGCTGACAAGAAGGTGGCAGGGGAATAAAAATCTGTTTCTTTCTTCTGTTCTCTGACATTCTGCAAGCCCTTGCAAATGGCTGAACTCAACTATAATTCAGAAAGCAAGGCAGTATCACTGTTGGTGTCCACAGAGGTCAACTTCCCAAGGTAGAGAGTATTCAGTGCACTACCCAAGAAAAAATATTGGGAAAAACATTTTGTTCCATTTCAGAAGCTTTTCATTAAGCCTATGTCTTGTGTTCACTCACAAAGAGGACATTTTGCTTAGGCTCAGAATAGTATGAGAAGTTATACAGACACAATTCTATGATTGTTCCTAGGGCATATGAGGGTCTTATCTTTTCATATGAATTTAACATGAAAAAGTTTTGCAGTCTGGATCAACACAGAAGGGAGTGAAGGGTGGGTTAGGGAAATAAGGCAATGACCTCCTGTCAAGTTGGTGAATAGGGCTGTGATTGGAGGTAGGTAAGCAAAGCAGAAATTTTGCTTCCATGGGGCTTTCAAGGGGGTTCTGAAGCGCGCGCGCGCGCGCGCGCACACACACACGCACACACCAAAGGAATTCCACGGGTTTTTATCCCCAGTCTGATATAATCCTGCCCTTCACTTCAATTGGAGGAGCTCGGGGAACAATCTACATGATGGGCTAAGATTGGATAGGGCCAGGTACAGGAAATAGGTAGGCAGGATATGGAAAGTCGAAGAAGACTTAAGGCTGCATTCTGAAAATGGACCATCAGAATTCCTATTTCTCACACTGGTGTCTTTCTCCCTCCTCCACAATCAACTCAGGGAAGCAGACACATGGAGCCAGCAATAAGCACTAACAAGTTCTGTAATAAACATTTTGAGGAGGCTGATGCTGCCTTGAATTGGTCACTTGGGTGTGAGTTCAGGGAGGGTAAGAAGATAAGGCTTAGAAGACAGGATGGCAGACACAGCAGGAGAAGGTAGGGTGGAAGAGAGTTTAAATTTCCTGCTTTTAGCATATTCCTTGCATTGCTTTGGACATCAGCATGTGTCCCTTTATTGAAGGAATTGGCTTCAACAGACAAGGTCAGAAGTGACTTCGATCCACAGCACCCTGTGGTAGTGAGGATGGGAAGGGAGCAGGTGTGAATTGACAAGCCACCCTCAGACATTTACTTTTCCTAATTTTTTTACCTTTTCACTTCAAAGGAAGATTCCATCTTCTCTTTTCAATGCTACTTTTTTGTTTGAACAGACTGGCAGAAGATTTAAAATAATATGTGTAAGGGGGTTTTTAATATAAAAATATCCAGGAAAAAAACTGTATACTTTACATTTAAAAACATATAAGAGATTAATTAACACTATACTTTAGTAGAATGAAGACAGTTAAGTAATGAATTAGTTGGAAGATGTTATTGGAAAATATCCATGAAAACAGTGAAAAAAGTCATAGAAAATATAATAAATTCTAAGAATTTGCAGGATTTAAATAGATATTCAACATCTTGATAATAAAGTTTCAGAAGGCATTTTAAAAAATGGAAGTGGGAAATATTTTCAGACATTAAAAAACAAAACAAAACTGATGACCATGAGCTGGAAGGAATTATAGTTCTCAGTAGGAATTTGAGAAAAAATTCCATACCTAGATGCATTATATTGAAAATGACTATCAAAAGCAAAGAAAATTTTAAATCTCTCCTAGAGAAAGAGAATATTGTCTACAAAAAGGAAGCATATATGACTATCAAACGTTTCACCAACAGTCCTTGATGCAAGAAAAAATGAAAGAACTATGCTTTTTATTTTTTTAGGCTTTATTTTTATTTGACAAATAATAATTATATATATTTATGAGATACAACGTGATGCTTTATTTCATGTATATATTGTAGACTTATCTAAAGGCTAATTAACATATCCATCACCTCAAATACTTATTTCTTTGTGACTACAACATTAATAATCATTTTAGCTATTTTGAAAGATACAACACATTATTATTAATTACAGTTGTCGTGCAATGCAATAGAATAGATCACCAGAATTTATTCCTCTGGGCTAACTGAAGCTCTGTGCCCTTGACCATCATTTTAATTTTCCCTGTGATTCACTGAAGCCTCTGGTAGCAACCAACTTATTCTCTACTTTGATGTTTTCAACTATTTTATACTAATGGTAATCTGAAGCCAAATACTAAGAGATTTCAATAAATACTGGGTGTGGTCTGTATGCCAGTGAGAAGTAGCAAGAAATGTGAAGGTTGATTTTAGCCTAACTAAATAATTTTAGATATTTTCTTGTTGGGATGCAGGGAAGGCAGATACAATGCTATTGTAGTGGCTTTGCTTTGTATCAGTTTAGCTAAGTTTTCCAGAATTCTCCTACCTGTCTACTTCCCCTTTAGAAATGGTGTTGTGGATTGCAGAATTTGACTGACCATTGTTCCTAATTTAGGGGAGAAATCCTAAAGTCTTATAATGTCTCAAGTTTGCACTACTGACATTCCTGGTGGACCCCTTAAGAGTTTCAGGAGGGGACCTGGGCATGCTGGAAAGGTCCTCCATGTGATTAGGGTATTGGGATTTAAGCGACATGATTTGGTCTGACCTCATGGGAAGGGAAGGGGCCTGGAAATTGAGTTCAGTGATGTGTCCAAGGATTCAATCAGTGATACCTAGTTAATGAAATCCCAATAAAACCTGTGAGCGTCAAAGCTCAGAAGAGTTCCTGGCTGGTCATAACACACTGATGTGCCAAGAGGGTGAGGCAGCCTAACTCCTGGGGGAAGACATGGAAGCTTCACTTTTTAGACCTTCTTGGTGTTGCCCTATTCATCTCTTGTTTGGGTGACTACGATTTGTATCTCTTTGCTCTAATAAAACTATAATCTTAATAATAGCTCCTTCTTGAATTCGATGAGTCTTTCTAATAAATTCTTAAATCTGAAAATGGGAACCTCTGAATTTGTAGCCAATTGGTCAGAAATGTGGGTGGCCTGGGAATCCCTGAGCTTGTGATTATTATCTGACTTAAGGGCAGTCTCGTGGAGGACCTGATTCTTAAACTGTGAAGATTGGCCACACACTAGAAGTGCAGTGCAGTTGACCATGAAAGAAATTGTCTTGAGCCTTGGAAGTCACAGGAAAACACAGCTATAATTTTTATACTCTGAAGACAGTGCAGAATGTGAGATATTGTGATAGACCTCATGCACAACGTTTGCTGATTTCCTGGCTCATCATGTTGTAGGCATTCAGCCTGCAGCTCCTCCAGCTCCTGCCATGTCTCTTCCAAATTGTCTGACTCCTAGGCCAAAGATATGTGCAGCTCTACAGCTAAGGATGCCAACCAATCCTGCAAGTCTCAGGTTGTCCAAGTCATGTAAGTCGCTTATTCCAGATCACTCTTGGTTCTATTCCCTATCTTGACTGGTACAACTGCTTCAGTCTGTCTACTGATAGAACACTATAAATATGTGATTCTAAGAAATTTAAGAGGAAATATTACAGGTATAGACATAGTATGACATTAGAGTTTTCAACCCTGTGTGTTATAATCTTTTAAAAAATATTGATAACACCATCCTCCCTTGAGATTGTAGGATAAAGTATAAGCACTTTTTTGATATGTTCCTTGGAGGTTATCATACTACAGTGGGTTTTGAAATTATGCAGTAGAGGAAAGGAAAGGAACAAGAAAAAGTTTTTGGGGTCTGACCTTTGGTCTGACCTCCACTCCGTTTCATCAGCTGCCCTGGAGCGATCTTGTTACTATTTGTATAGTAACAAGCCCCTTCAGGAGGGGCTGCTAGGTCATGCTTTGTTTTACAAAAGGTCAAACAGGCTGGGTCAGAATGTATCAACTATAGAATGTTCCTAACTTTTGTCTGTACTGAAATCTACATAACACCTGGCAACTCCCTTAGAAGGATTATTGATTCCTTGACTGTGTCCCCTCCTCCTCTATAAAAACCCATGTGCCTTAGTAATAAACGGATTCTGAGCTGCCATCAGCTGTGTGTGGTTGCCTCGTTTCCCCGGCTGGGAGGGAAGGGGTCCCCGGATGAGGGGGGACCTGGGTTCCAGCCGTCGGCACTCACCCTCCTCCTGATCGGCACCGGGGGGCAATCCAGCTCCCCACAGATGGTGCCCCGCGTGAGGAATTGCTCACACTCCTGCACATGTCACCATCAAAAATTATCTACTTAAAAACAAAAAGGGGGAATATACTGCCCCATGAGACCTACTTAATCATATCTTTATTCTTAAAATTTTTAAACTTTGGATGTTAACAAGAATACCCGCAGCCAAACACCATTGGCATCCTAGTGGCCGACCCTATGCACAAGTCATGTAAAAGGATCCCATTGATAACCAAAGGCATGGACCCAACCCGGTCTTAATCTGGGGTCGAGGTAGTATTTGTGGTTTTCCACAGAAAAATGATGGTCCCCACAAGATTCCGGAACAACTTGTGTGTCAGCTTTCTGCTTCTGATGGGACATCAAAATGACACGGAGTCCTACTGAGCTTTTTTCCTGCTAGAAGGGATTTCCTGACTCCTCCCTCCTCCGTGTCCCCACAACAATTCCTGTTCCAGTAAAAGTAAAGGTGAATGCCTGGAACATTCAGCTCTATCAAACCTGAAGGGACTTCGGATTTACAGCGGCTATTGTGACAGCCATTGTGGCTGCAGCTACAGCTGCTGTTGCTGAAGGACTGACTATGCACCATTCAGTGGCCACATGGACAGTGGTAAATAAATTGGCTGAACAAACTGCTACTGCCCTAAGGACTCAATAGCAAATTAATGAACATTTACAAGCGGGCATAATGCTGTCAATTGCTGTATGATATTTCATGTGTCTTGTTCCCCACTGTTCAAAGATATTTGTGTAACACCTGTTTCTTATACTATACACAATTTATCTACATCTATATCTCAACTAAGTGAGATGGTGAGAGGCCTTTGGAACAACAAGTTTAGGAATGTAAGCACTTTGTTAATTAGAGAAATTAAGGCTCTAATTGAGAGCCGAGTTCCACCTATGTCTTTATTTGGTTTGCTACCAGGATGTCAAAAGCCCTTAAAAAACTGATCTGGCATTGTCGCCTGGATTGGAGTGTTAAGTTTAGGTGAAATTTTCCTCATTTATCGCTCTTACAGCTGATGGCAGCAGCAACAGACTAAAAATCATACAATATCCTGCTGGCACAGCAGCAAGGGCAAGACCCCTCCCCCAAATATGGTTTCATGTGTTGAAAGAGACATGAGTCCTTGAATCAATGATGGGTAAGATGGAATGAATGCCTTGCTGACCTAAGTCAGGGAAGCAACCATGCTGTTGCCCATCCCCATGACGGGTAAAGAGGGTTATCGCATTCCACAACCTAAGACAGATCCTGGATGCTTTCAAATAAAATAAAAAGGGGGAATTGTTGGGGTCTGACCTTTGGTCTGACCTCCACTCCGTTTCATCAGCTGCCCTGGAGCGATCTTGTTACTATTTGTATAAATTCCTTCAGGAGGGGCTACTAGGTCATGCTTTGTTTTACAAAAGGTCAAACAGGGTGGGTCAGAATGTATCAACTACAGAATGTTCCTAACTTTTGTCTGTACTGAAATTTACATAACACCTGGCAACTCCCTTAGAAGGATTATTGATTCCTTGGCTGTATCCCCTCCTCCTCTATAAAAACCCATGTGCCTTAGTAATAAACGGATTCTGAGCTGCCATCAGCTGTGTGTGTGGTTGCCTCGTTTCCCCGGCTGGGAGGGAAGGGGTCCCCGGACGAGGGGGGACCTGGGTTCCAGCCGTCGGCACTCACCCTCCTCCTGATCGGCTCCGGGGGGCAACCCAGCTCCCCACAAAAGTGTTCAATATTATAAACATTTATGTTTAAGGAGCACAACAGGATTATATTAGAATATATTGTAACATAAGAGATACTCCTAAAATCAAATAATGGAGACATATTAAAAATTAACCAATGAGGGCTGGAGCAGTGGGTTGGTGGTTAGGGTGTTTGCTCAGCATGCACAAGTACACAGGTTCAAACCCCAGCACCACATACACAACTAAACGTTGGAGCTATGAAAGCCATGTGAAAAAAACTTAAGAAAAATTGATTCTCTCTTTCTCTCTCACTGTCCTTCTCTCTTAAAAAAAAAATTAACCAATGGATGGGTACATACCAGGCAAATACTAATTGAAAAATAAAGATGCTAGCAATAACAACATAAAACAAAATAGAACAAGATTAAAAATATGTAAATGCATCAAGGTTAATTTGCATTTGCATTCATAGAAATGCATGATGAAGAAATGTTATACATTTTTGCACCTAACATAGTTTTGGTATATATATAAAGCAATATCTGGGAGATGTACTTAGAGAAAATAGCAAAGTAAAAAAATCTGTCTCAAAATCAAGTGACAAGACAGCAACCTGATTTGTCTTTTTACAAGTTTTTATAATGTAAGTCACATTCCTTGTCCACGGGCTATAAAATAATAAATCCCAATAGAAGAGTGGAGAAAAAATAATTTATAAATGAGATAATCAATTTGTAGTTTTGGAGGTTTTACTCCATGGAGTCAACAGTCTTGTTCAAAGTACACTGAATGGCAAATGTCAGGTAAGACAGTAAAATTATTTACATGCCCTAATATCATATAGTATCAATTTCAATAATAATAATTAATTATTATATATATTTTTTCTTATTGGAAAATATCCTATAATATGTTGTCAACATGAGTCACAATAAAATTGTGCATAGAAAAACCTGCAAATAAAAGTAGAAAATATGAGTTTATTGGAAATAAGCAATGATAAGAAAGCTAATGATTGTTAGTGGAGGTGAGGAAAAATAATCCTTTCTGTTGTAAAATGTTTGTTATTTTTAATATTCTAGGAGAGAACAATCTATGACCCAGGGCAGAAGACCCATGTGTCTCTCCCCATTCCTATACATGAGACTGGACTTCTCAAAGGCTTGGATGACTTATTGAAATGCATTTCAACTCTATCCCAATGTATTCTACATTTTAAGCCAAAATTTCTCTTTACAAAATGGCCCACTAAAATTTAATGATTTCTGTTATTGGAAAATATTTTTGTAAAATAACGTTCAACAAAGCATATCAAAGAAGCTTTAGTTTTAATATTATGATTGCAATTATATTTTATGATTCAATATGGTGTTATTTGAAAGCGTTTCTAATAATCTAGATGTTATGCAAGCCAATTTATTTCTTTATATATTGATTCAATCAGATAACATCCACTGAATACCTAACATGTGCCAGGAAATATGTTAAGCACCAAGGGTCACAGTTGTAAACAAAATAGATGCAATTTCTGTTCTCACAGAGCTTACAGTTTAAAGGGAAATGAAATTACACAAATAGTGCAAACATAGACTTGCAGATGATGACAGACCTAGGGAAATGATGCATTTGACAATGTTACAGCATAGGGAATTGAGTTACATGGAAGGCATGTGTGTGCCCACACGTGCAGGCGACCATACCATACAGGGGTTCCTTGGGTAACGGTGTTTAAGTTGAATTCAGGGGGTAGGTAGGATCTCTCCAGGTGAGGATAGGTATTTTTTCACCTAATGGTCAGCATGGAAAGTCTCTGAGGTCATAGTTTGATTATTTCATAAAGTAGAAGGCCATAGAGACTAGAATCCAAAAAGTTAGAGTGGCACCAATTTGTGGGTAAACTAGAGCAAAGACAGTCCAATAGCCTGGCAGCCATGGTCACAACATTGACTTCTATGTAAATAAAATGGGAGACTAATGTGGTTTTAAAATTGGGTAGACAGAATCAGGCCTGTATTTTAAGGAGAACATTCTGGCTACAGGAAATCAGGAATAGGAATGAAAGAGTGTAAGCAAAAAATGCACTTAGGCAAGGTATGAAAGTTATCCTGGAAAGAGATTATGGTGGTTTAGGTTAAGAGGGAATAGATGAGATGCAGCCAATTTAAGTTGTATTTTGTAGGTATAGTTCACAAAAATTGGTGTTTTGGTATGGGTGTTGAGTTTGAGAGATGTTAAGATGCTTATAGAAGCTACAAATGCTTTAACATGAGAATCTTTGCACTCAGTATAGTTTGAGGAATGGGAAGAACAAGAGTTCAGTTTGGTTCATGTTCAGTGTGAAATGCCCTTAAGACTTCCAAGTGGAGATTTCAATTAGAGAGCTGGGAAGGATGGGACTGAAGTTCTGGTTTAGCTGGGGGCATCTCTTTGAAAGTCTTTGGAATATACTTGATACACAGAACCCTTAATATAGATGAGATGACTCAGAGAAGAGTTCAGTGTAATATAAAGGTTCACCATTGAGAAATTTTAACATATAAAAATTGGGTAAAGATGGTAGAAGCAGCTAAGAAAGCTAAAGGAGAGGCTAGAGAAAAGAGAAGAAAACTTGGAGAATTTACTTTTCCTAAGTCAGGAGGAAATGTTTCAAGAGGAAAGGAAAGAGCTCAGCCTTGTGGGACATTACTGAAAGCTCAAGTAAAAATGGGGACTGAGTAAATGCTTTTGGATTGTAGACACAAGGTCATTGGTGACTGCTCCAGTCGTTAACATGTAAAACCACCATTCCATTGTGTGTTTGCATCCATGGGCCAGGAATTCAGATGGTGCATAGTGGTGATATTTATCTGTTCCCCATGAGATCTGGGGTCTCCACTAGTAGACTCCAAGGTTAGGAGTGACCCCATGGTCATATTGTGGAATTATCTGTAGTTCACACACCGATATATCTGTTTCGTGAACTGGGGAACAGGACACTAGCTTTGCCAACCTTAGTGGCTACACACACCCTCTGCTTGTAGCTAGGCTTAGCTTTCTCACAGTGCAGCAACTTCAAAGGTAAATAGACACCTTGCATGGGGGCTTAGGGGTGAAAGCTGTCTGATTTCACAAAGCAAGAGAGACGTTTCACATTTTCTGATATAGTCTTGTGAGTCAACACACATTTTATTAGTTGCAAGTAAATCATCAGTCTGACTAGATTCAAGAAGGGATGTAGACCCCACCTCACTGATGGAGGAAAAATATGTGTGGACTTGTTTTGAGACTCTTTGGAACTTTAATTATAGTCTCAGTGGAGAGGAGAACCCAGGTTGAAGGAGACTTCATGGTGAAGTGAAAGTAAACACAGATTAAATCTATAGTGAAAGTTCTTTTAATTGTTTTTTAATTCAATACACAGTAGATGCAGAAAATATTAAAGAATTTTACTAATCTTTCAAAATCAGGACAGCTGTTTTGAGTCTGCATTTGGAAGCTATAATTCAGTCTTTGAATCAAAATATCAAAATATCTCCTAAGTCATGTTTTTAAAAATTGCTTTTTATTAAACAGAAAACTAGTACAGATATTAGAAAGAACTACCACATCCATTTAAAAGGCAGGGCACAAAAAGGTAAATACATCCAGTTTCTTAGTAAGACTTGGGCAGTGTCAGATAAAAGCAATACTTGCAATGAGTCTATTTGGTCCTTATGTGTAAAGGGCTGCGTACACAAAAGATAATCAACACCTGGTCTTCCAGAGTGTTGTTCTGATTTCCTCGATGAGGATGTGTTTCTTTTCATACTTTGAATTACTCCACTTGAATAATAACCTTCACAATTTTCATGTACAAAATATATATTCACCTGTATTTATATATATCATCAAAACTCTGTATTGATATAGCTATAAATATTCAGTTGATATCACATCTTGAAAGAATAAGCAGAAATCTGCAGCATAATAACTCTATCAACATCTTTAAAATTCAGCCATTATTTTTCTTTCATTGTTTAACTCAGTTATCTAAGCATACTTTGTTTATTTGCCATAAAATTTATTGCAAACCAATTTTCAACTACTGGGGACTTTGGCTAAAAATCTGGGCCCTGGCCGTTCAGTAATTTGTTCCTCATTCATTCATTCAACAATTACAAATTGCATTGCATGCTTTTTTTATTGAGTTATTTTTTTCTCTGCTTTTAAAAAGAGTCTTTTGAATTTCAGAACAATTTTATATTTATGGAGAAGTTACAAAGTAATACCCATAATACTCCATGTCTTGTTTCCAATATTGTTAATAGTTTTTTCATTCAAAAGATTCATTGGTTACAACCAATAAATCAATATTGATACATATTACCAAAGCCCATACTTTATTAAGATTTCCTCAGTTTTTACCTAATGCTGTTTTTGTGTCTCAGGATACCACATTGCCTTTAGTGTTCATGTCCCTTTGCAGCTCTCATTATTGTGACAGTTCTTAGACTTCTTGTTTTTGAAGACCTCGAAATTTTTGAGGAGTTTTAATATTATGTGGATGTCTTTCACTCTGGATTTATATATTTTCTTCAGGATTAGGCTTAAGTTATGGGTTCTTGGGGAAAGATTGCAAACGTGAGGTGCCATTGTTCTTGTCATATCATACGATGTCAAGGATAAATGTGATCAACATGACACATCACTGAGGAAATTAAGCTTGATCATATGGCTGGGTATGGATTGTTGGTCTCTCTAAAGTTACTCTCTTGTCCTCCTCTACACTGTGCTCTTTGCAATGAAATCATTTAAAGTAGCCCACACGTAAGGAGTGTGAAGTTCTACTCCACATCCTGTAGGGGGCAATATCTGCCTAACTCTTTGACCTGCCTGATGTTCTGATGAACCAAAGTTGATTCCAAAAATGAGATAATTGACATGAAGCACTCAGTTCTGTGGTTGTCACATAGTAGGTGCTCAACCAGTTTTACTTCTTCCTTCCTCTTAGAAGTTTACAACATAATAATAATCCACTGAGGAAAATAATATGACATAGAATTTACCTTTTTAACAAGAACTGTTTCAAAATATAGATAACTCTAGGAATTTCTATTATGCCCAGACCATACATCTCCACACTTCACTATATATTCCTTAGATACTTTTCATTTTTAGAAATCAAATATTGGTGTTATGGAACTTCCAGAATTTCATCCTTGACTACTCATGTCACTGCTCGCTGTATAGTTAATTATTATACCAAAGTTGATGCTTTCTTTTCCATATATGTTGTCAATTATTTCTACAGATCAAGATTTTACTTCTTTCTTTCCCACTCATAACTTTTATTATACTTTTAGGAAGATAACTTTTTATTCAGTATGATACCATTGAGAAAAGGGAGGGGACTAGCGATGAATCAGCATTAAAATCTGGGGTATAGATATAGAATAGTTTTTCAACCAGCAATAGAGATCACCAGTCTGTTTTAAGTTCCTAATTGTTTAGGGTAGGATATTAAAGTTAATGGAAGTAAAATGGCTACACAAAGGAGAAATAGATGTAGCTTAACTTTGGATTTTGAGTGACTGCTGGCTCCCTCAAGGTCATGCTGCTAGGGCAGAGGCAGGAGGAAAATGTAAGTCTCCATCTAGGTAGGACCTTGACAAACTGGGCCAAGAATTTCAATTAGTGATATCCCACTGCCCTCAAATGATGAGATTTTTGTTGATTTTTATTCTGAATTTACACTCATAATCTACGTGAGTGGATCCCATATTGTGCTATTCTTTAGAGTCATGTAGTGGGCCAGGTAGAAACTTATGGGATTACTGGGTCTTTCCCCTCGGGCAGCCTGATATACCACAGGTTGTCCAGGGTCCTAAATTCTAGTTTATGGATTATGAGGACCACACTAATCTAGGTGCTTCTGCCTGATCAAGCCTCACTGGATCTCCAGCTCAACTTATTATGAGCAAGGCTGCACCCTTCCCTTGAAGGAGAAATCAGAGTCAGTGACCCAGGCAATATCTCTATTTTTTGTGTTCTCCATTCTTACAGAAAGCAAGTGCCTCTATAAAATGATAGAAATTAATGGTTGAGCAAAGGCAGTGGGAATAGAAAAAGAAATAACAAAAGCTAAAACAATTTTAGGCCATAATTACTTGACTTTTGCTTGTGAGGACTGAATATCAAAGATGAGCCTGCATTGCTAGCCTTGTGCCTGGGAGGCTAGTCTACCCAAAGTAAAAAATTCCACATTTTTATTATTTTGAAATGCCAGGCAGTTGGAAGTTATCATTTAGCTGTAAAGCATGTAAGCACAAACCCACTCCTCTTGCCAAGAGCCGAAATTTCCCAGAAGAGCAATTTCTTTTCCCACAATTTGTTTTAAAGGGATTTCTGAGTCTCTTAAGGTGAAAACAATATTTGATAGCTATGCAATAGATGAGATGAACTGAATTATAATTTAATACATGACTTTAAATTCACATTTTAAAGAGTGACCCACATCACTTTATTTAACCAAGTAAAAAAACCAAACTTAATGTTTTCTTATGCTTTTAAATATATACTTTTTTCTAAATAGTGGATTTTTTAGAACTTAAGGAGGAAGGAATAAAGAGAGGAAAAATATATCAGTGGTTTGGGTGTTTGTAGGGAAGGATTTCTGTGCATTTAGCTATTAGCAGATAAGTGTTTTAATTTTCTCTCTGAAGAAGGTACATTAAGGCAAGTGAGAGCTAGCCTTCTTGAAGAAGTTTGAGAAGGCAGTGGAAAATAAATTTTCACAGCTAACATAGCAAAGTGAACTCTGATTTCCATTGTTAATATTCACTCCTTATCTCATTTCCCCTTATTATTTCTTGATTAAGAGAAAAGCTATTTAGAATGTTGAAGATCCTTATAAACTGAGTTCTCCCAGTTACACAAGATTGTGGTTAAGGTGACATGCAGAACTGACAAGAATGGCTAATTATGTCAAATTACAACTTTTAAAATGCCAAATGAAACCTCATTTCAGATAAGTCCTGTTCAGGCCTCAGCTGGATTTCCAGTATCTATTTTTTAAAAGTAGATTTGAACTTTTAACTAGAGAGGGAGAAAATAGACCCAGTACTACAAAAGGACACGGAGTAATGTCAGATACATGGTATAAGCTCTTCCACGGCCCACCTCTGATTGTTATCATTTGTGGACTCCCAGCAATAACTGCAAAATATTCATGGAAGAATCATTCTCCTTACTGTTCCCAGGGGGTCTCATTTATTCCCAAAACTACACCAAAAGCTGAGTTCAGCATTTTATAGACACTGTTTTTAGTTTTTACTATGTAACAAAACACTCCAACCTCAATGCCTTAAAGCTATAACTATTTATTACTTCTCAAAGTCTGTGGTACAAGGACTCACCTACGCTTGGCTTGGATGGTATTAGCTAGCCCTAGTACTGTGCCTGCAAAACTAGGCTGAGCGTGGCTGGTCTAGAAGGCCCTTGGCTGGGGTGAGTCAGCTCTGTTCAGGGTCATCCAGCTGCAGCCTAAGGTATTCTGCTGCGAGTGGAAGGACTCTGAGAAATTGTGACTCTTCAAGGTTTCTTGAGTAATGAGCTTGGAATTGGTGTGGTTGCTTCTGTAGCTTCTACAGGTCAAAGCAAGTCACAAAGCCAGCCCAATTCAGAGAGTGGGGAAATAGACTTTATTTTTTTAATGGAAAGAAATGCAAAGTCACATTTCAAGAAATGCATAGACAGGGTTGGAGAAGTGGGGTCATTTTCTTTCCAATCTTCTAAAAATATTTTTCTCCAAAAATCCAACTGCCCACTGTTATGTAAGGTCTTTTGCATGTGTTCTTTTTCCCCAGGCTGTCAGTTTTCCCAGCAAGCAGCACATCTAAGTTTTCCACAGTTTCTCCCACAAATTATGCATTTTCACAAATTACTTCAAACTCCTCCTTCTTAAAAAATAAAATTTACTATGATTATCAACATGAGCCTTCCACTTTCCATTGCCATCATTTTCAATTTGCACAAACATCCCTGAATATGATGAACATTCATTTGACATTCCTAAGCTGGCTTACATTAATTTTAGTTCCCCACTGAATTTCAAACAGGAGCCTCCACATTGACATTAAAAAATATTAACATTTGCAGTGGCAGTGCAATCTGCTGAGGCGTGGATTGTTGCTCTGACTCTCCACATCATTCCCCTTGTTCTTTTTTTAGAAAGAGCAAAGCGGAGGGATTTGGCAGGGCAATTCAAACTGCCAATCAGAGCAGCTCCAGAGAAGGAAGGCTAGCAGGGACCATATTGCCTTCTAACTGGCAGCAAATTCTTGCTTCAAGGTCTTTCTGCAAAAAGGCAACGCTGGCTGAGCCCCTCACCCTCACTGACGTCTGTCCTGTGTGTTGGAGATAACTTCTCAGTCGTAAAACTGTCACTACTTTCAATTTTTCTGAATGCTTCTGAAAAAGCTTCTTTTGAATTAGTTCTTTTGCTCCAAATAAGACATTCCCCCCTCTTTGTGGTCACAATAATGCAGTCAGTGAAAGCAATCCAAGCTTCGGATTGAGGTGGGGGGGATAAGCTTGTTCCTAATATATAGATTTTTAAATCCATTCCCTTTGTGCCCTTTATGGACAAGGCAAAGTGCAATATGGAGCATTTCCTTCTGAAGCTATTTTCCACCCCTCTCAGCCTTGCTCATTTTTATCATGTTCCATCACCATTATTACCCATTATATTTATATCTGTGTTTAGCAGGCAGACTTGCTTGGTGTCTATAAAGGTGTAATGAGCAATTTGGGTTAATGATTTTCTGCAGCTGCTCAAAACAGTTGGTACTAACATCATCATTTATGCCTTCCAAAAGAAATCTGAGAAAGGCATCAGATGTGGACCAAATTGGCTTTGCCCGTTGAATGGAGGAAGTAGAAGCATGACTGGGGTGGGGTGCCTGGGAAATAACAATTCATGCATCTTTCATTCCATAGCTGAATGGGTGCTAGCAGTGGATGCTCTGTCATGGAAGAATCTTTGGCATTGGGAGAAAAAACTGGGTTCACTGTTTCTATTTGGCAGTTCATTAGGTATGTGACTTTGAGCAATCAGTCTGACTTCTCTGAGACTCAGTCCCATTTGCAGAGAAACTGGGAATACTGACTGACTACCCCCAGGATGGTTTTAGGGTAAAAGGAGAGAAGCACATGACAGCATAATGTAGAACGGCTTGTTGTTAGGGTACATTTTCAGATGTGCTTTCTTTTGGTTGTGTGCCCCCAAACAAATCCAAAAGTCTGCCCACATGTATGAAGGGCATTTGCTCTCTCAGTTTTCTCAGCGCATTGTCTATTTAAAGGTCCCTCCCGCTGATGTTAGTTCACACTCCCAGGCTTCCCCTTCATCACTTCCCAGTTTGTCTCAGTATTATGGAAACAGTGCAACTTAATGACTCTTTCATGTTGCGTGGGTTATCTTCATACTTTAGGAATCCAGAACTTGACAGGAAAGTAATTTAAATTTGGCAGCCTGTACGCTCACATAGGGACAGTTTTAGACAGCATTTTGAAAGAGAAATTTATTCTGAATTTCTTTGCAGCCTCAATTACCCCTCTCTAATATACTTGTGGTATACATGTGGATTTTTCAATACCCTCTTCCCCCATTTGCTTCGCTTTATGATACTCTGTGTTCTGAACCTTGCTTGTTTTCCTTAACACCATAATTTGATCCGTGCAATCACTGGTGGTGCAAACCATGCCTACCCTTCTCTAATTGACATCTGTATCCCAGAGCCAACCATAGATTAGACCTATAATCACTGCGTGTTAAATGGATGGACACAACTGTGAGGAGATAACCAATCTGCTTAGTTAATTGGAGCTAAAGGGTTAATTAGTGTAAATCATTTCATGGATTGTGTCTCCCAGTCTTCAAATTTGCCTTCTGGCTGGCACCTTACAATGTCATAATCTGTGGAAGTGGCAGATGGCAGGAAAGCTTTATAACCCTCGGGCAGGCCTTGAGGGTGGGTGAGGTGGGCGGATATTTCTGGAAACATAACCCTGATATCTTGTTTTCATAGTTTTGAGAGGGCTGACTGCACATACTAACTAGTATTTCTTTAGTTGAGGAGATGGAAATTATTGCAACCACCATCACCTAAAAAGTTGCTTAGAACATTTTAATTTCGTAGTTTTATAAATGCTCTGAAAACTAATGACTATTGAGCCTCAATTGATGGACACTGGTGAAAGGACTTGGCATGTTCAGCTTCATTTAATCCTAACAAACAATTCTATATGTAGGTACTACTTTTAATTTCTCCTTTATGAATGGAGAAACTAAAATACCACGAGAACATTAAGTTATACATAAAGTTACTGTCAGTGAAGGGAAGATTCGGGAATGAAACCCAGATATTTGGGCTCCAGATTCTCTGTTAACTACCACACTATAATGAATAAGGGCACAGAAAAATCTGCAAATTTTAGGTGATGCTGAATTAGATATATCCTGGAGACTTAAAAAGGACAGCTGAGTGAACAATATATTGCTGTAGTACTTTATGCTAATTATGGAAACTAGATGGAAACCACATGAATTGGGAGTGCTCAGGTAAACTTCAGTGTAGCCAGACCTGGAATTACTGTAGATAATTCCTTAGAAGCAGCAGTTCTGTGTTATGAAGGGCCAGAAAGTTAGGACGTACATAAAATATTGCAATTGTGTTGTAAAGATATTTTAGGCAAATTTCACCATCAGGCAAATTGGTGACGTCCGCATGAAAACAGAGTTTGATAGGGTATGTACCCACACTTAGCCCCACGAAGAGGGCTAAGGGAATTCTCTCAATTAGGGAAAATGAGAAGTAATTCTTGATGTAACCAGATCACGCATAAATGATCAATACGGCCCCAAGTTCCTTGAGAGTTGGTGTGAATGACTAAAACCACTTTTACCTAGAAGATGGTTTTAGTTACTATGGGTTGAAATGACTCTACCTAAAACTTATTGGCTTAAAAAAGCTATAAAAATTCATTATTGGGGCTGGAGTCGTGGTTCAGCAGTTACAGAACTTACCTGACACATGAAAGGACACGGGTTTGAACCTCAGTACCAGATACACAATCAAGTGTCCAATCAACAACAGCCACATGAAAAACTAAATAAAAATTGATTCTCTCTTTCATTCGCGCGCTCTCTCTCTCTCTCTGTGTCACTCTCTTTAAAAAAATATTATCTCTTGCATTTTCTCAGTGAGGAGTTCAGGAGCAGCACAGCTGGACAGTTCTAAGTATGTAGTTTCTTATGAGGTTGCACTATGACTAGGACCAGGACTAATGTCATCTCACTTCTTCAATCCTGTGTCTGGTGTGTAGCTTGGGAAGACACCCAAAGGTCACCTGGCATGCTAGGGCCATGATGACCACCTCCTGAGTTCCAATTGTTAAACATTCAGGAGTTATATGAGCTGAGTTTTTAAGTATTGAGAGGATGAAATTGACTATGTTTGTAATACACCTTGGAAATCAGTAAATGCTGTAAATCAGGATTTTTCATTTTCAGAAAGCTATTGTACCTGTTCACCACTAGGACCAATATACTGAATACTCTTTGGGCATCTCTTTTGGTCAGTCCTCTTGCGTTTCTTCTTGCAATATCTCCAGCATGGTGACTTCAGTAGCTAGACTGTTTCTACATCAATTTAGGGTTTCCAAAGCACATGTCCTGAGAGAAAGCAAGGAGAAATTGTTAGAAAGTTTGCATTGTTTCTGCTTTAGACTCAGGCACTTCCAGATTCAAGAATAGGGAAACACAGATGCCACCTCTAGATGAAGGAGTGCAATATCACACCGTTAGCTGTATTGGGTGGGAGACCTCATTGCTGTTATCTTTGGAAAAGACAACTGCTGTAAGACTTTTTTTCCTTTTTAACTTTTTAAAAATGAAAAAGTAATGCTCATTGTAACAAATTATATAAGAAATTTAAAATTACCAATATTGTTCTACTGTGAGATAAGCAGAATTATTTTTTGCTAGCAATACATTTGTAAATCTCAGTATATAAATAGATATAATTTTAAAGGAATGAGAATATATCATAGGCACTGTTTTAGTGTTCAGTGTGTGTTCTAGTTTTCTCTTTGATTTCTCATTCCCTCCCTCATTTATTTTTATCTTGTTATCTCACTTATGATACACCAATAAAATATCTCCAAGTTAAATGATAAAGTCTCTATTAATTTCCCAGGGCTACTACAACAAGTTACCACCAACTGAAAACATCACAAGTTTATACTCTTAGAGTTCTAGAGGTCTGAAGTCTGAAATAAGATTCTGTGCCTTACTCCTCCTGGCTTCTAGTGTCGGCTAGAATTCCTACTTTGAAGCCTCATTACTCCAATTTCTGTCAGCTATCCCTCTTTTATTATCTTATAAGGACACATGTGATTGCATTTAGGCCCCACCTGGATAATCCAAAATAATCTCCCCATTTTGAGATCCTTAACTCAATCACATCTGCAGAGACCCTTTTACCATAAAACCCAACATTTATGGGTTCTAGTTATTAGAACCTGATATAAGGTGACAATTATTGATCCTACTATAAAGATCTAACATTTTTAATGTTCATAATATTTTACAATATGGAAGTCACAATTAATTTACACATCCCCTAATTGATACACATCCCCTATTTATTTTGCTACCTAAAGCATTCCAAAAACTTTTAAAATTATAAAATAATAAATGCCCTAGAACTTACCTAACTCTGCTTCTATTTTCTTTTTAAAATTCAACTTTGTATATTCACAATTTCCATGTATGTATAAGGACTTATGTATTTATGTATATTCTTTTTATGCAGATGGAAAAAGCTGTGTGTGAGAGAGTTTTATAATTTATTTTTGTTAAACATTTTATCTTGGAAATCTCTTAATATCTGCATATATAAATCATATAAATCTACCATAATCTATTTAGGTTATATTTTTTCTAATTATAAACATTGCTGCAATTTACATACAAATATATATCTTCACAAAATTAAACTATATATCCTTGAGATAAATTTAGAGGAGTACAAATGTTAGATTGAGATGTGTATATACATACATATGTGTGTATATATTTTTTTTAAGAGAGGGAGAGAGAAAGAATCATTTTTACTTTAAAATTTCATCTGGCCTTTGTTTCTCCAACACTTAGCTGTGTATGAGTGCTGGGGTTTGAACCAGGATCCAACTGCTGAGCCACTGCTCCAGCCCCAAGATGTGTATATTTTAAATGCCAATAGATATTACTAATATTTTTCCAAAAGTTATACTACTAAGGAAAACATTAAAGCCATTTTTAATAGATTCATACAGATTCAACTCTAAAGAAATGTGATTCTGCCTAGAGCTGATGAAGATGCATCAGAGTAGCTTTAAAGATAGTCACTCGAGGATTTGTAAGAACTCTTGACACATAGAAGTTAGTAAGGAAGACATTCTTTGGAGAGATGGTGGTAGGAGCAAGGGAACAAAGATGTAAAAATTTACGGGGACTTCAGGGAATGGCTTTGTGATTTTGAAAAATTATTTATATTAAGAGATAGTATTGCTTTAATCACATTTAGTAAGTACTTGGTAAGAATATGGCTAGAAGTTTAAGGTTCCATTAGATTTAAATTTCTTAAAGAAGGCAAAATCACTGCTATAGAAAACATTTCCTAATGTTAGTGGCTGAACAAAACAAGAGCTTATATGTCTCTCTTACTGTCAAGTGGGGAATTCTCTTCTACCTGGTCCATCAAGGATCCAGCGTTCTTTCATATTGGGGCCCCAGAGATTTTAGTTATTGTTGCAAGGTTGCTCTGATGTCATCCAGGCAACAGATGAGTAAAGGAACATGACAGACACTTTAGTCTACCTACTTAATTATTTACTACTTTATAACAAATTATGCCAAAATTTAGCAGAATATTATCTCAGTTTCTGTTGGTCAAGAATCTGGGCATGAGTTAACTGGGTCCTTTGTTTCATAATATATCTCCAAGCTGCAATCAAGGGGTTAGCGAGGCCTGGAGTCTCATCTGAAGGTTTAAATCATAAAGAATGTTTATTTAAGCTCCCTTAAAAGTCTGTTGGAAAAATTCAGTTCCTTGAAGGCTTTTGAACTTAGTATCTTGTCACACGGGCCTGTTCCAAGTCAGCATGTGCTTCAACAAATTTGATGAGAAAGAAAATGTGTTAGCAAGATGGAAGTCATTATCTTTAAACAAAATCAAGGGACTGACTTTGTCATATTCAATAGCATCGAAGAAAGTTGCCAGGTTAACTCACTTTTAATAGGAATGAGTTTCACAAGGGAAGGAAAACAAGGTGGTTAGGATTACTAGGACCTTTTTAGAGCACATCTGCCATTCCTGTGTTGGGATAAAAATGATATATTACTGTCAGTACATTTCATTGGCACAACATTTTCTCACTTAAATACAGAGAACTAAAGACTATCTATAAGGATGTTTACAAGGAAGAAATACACATAACAATCATTTCTCCAAGCTTTGTCACAGGTAGTAACAATCTCTAGCATCTGAAATTCCCTGTTCCTAAGGTTGTAATGGGTCATGAAAAAAATAGGAGTTTTGAGACCTGGCTACTCTTTGATGCCTATGAGCAACAGCTACCACTTCATCTATTATCAAGAACATTTCTTTAAAATCCAATAGTGGACAATCAATTTTACTATATTATAAGCTGAATTAATTTGCTTGCTTCCTAAGTGACTTTTTTTTTTGTAAAATTTCTTGTCTATCTGTGTAGTTATGGACTGTATTTTCACACATATGCTGCATGTTGATAGAAGCCCATGAATTTGGAAAGGACATTTAAAAAAATTTTTTTTGTGTGTGGGTTTTTAAAAATGTCATTTATCTTACCCATAAGTGATTTCCTCTTTGCTAAGGGATATGTTCATACTACTGGTAGTAGAAAGAAATATTCTTGGGGCTGCAGCGCTTGCCTAGCATGCACAAGGACCCGAGTTCAGACCCTAACATCATATACACAACTAAGTGTTGAAGAAACAAAGGCCAGATTAAAAAATAAATAAAATTGATTCTCTTTTCCTATCTCTCACTCTCTCCTTCTTTCTTAAAAAAAAAGAAAAAAAATATTCTTTACTTACCTGTATCAGCTACTCAGATTTAATTCAATTTTTAAAATTTTACTTATGAATGCATATTAATTGTATAAATAAATGGGCTCCTATGTGACATTTCCATATATTATATACTGTGCTTTGATCATCTCCACTCTCCTTTCTTTCCTCTCTTGCCCTCCCTTATTTCCCTGAAACACCCCCAATCCCTTTCCCCTTCCCTAATAGCCCCTCTTCTACTTTCAGTGTTTTAAAAAATATCTCTCCACATATGAGAAAAAACATGTGAAATTTGTCTTTTTGAGTTTGGTTTATCTTGCTTAGCATGATTTCCACCATTTTCCTGCAAATGACACAATTTCATTCTGTTTTATGACTGAATAAAACTCCATTGTGTGTGTGTGTGTATATACCATATTTTTTTATCCTTTTGATTTGCTGATGGACACATAGGCTGGTTCCATAACTTTACTATTGTCTGTAGTGCCACAGTAAACACAGGGATGCAGATATCTGATTTGTATGCTGATTTATTTCCTTTGGCTAAATGCCCAGGAGTGGGATAGTTAGATCATATGGTAGATCTAGTTTTATTTTTTTGAGGAACCTCCACATACTATTTGCCATAGCGGCTGTACTGATTTAAACTCCTGCCACATAAAGGTTCCTTTTTCTTCATATCCTCACCAGAATGCTTTTTTTTTTATTTTGATAAATAGTTAAGCCAATTTAGGTGAGATGGAATTTCAATGTAGTTTTGATTTTTCCTGATGGCTAAAGATTTTGAGCATGTTTTCATATGTTTATTGGCAATTTGTATTTATTTTGAGAAGTGTCTGTTTAGATCATTTACCCTTTTTAAAAATTGGATTATCTATTCTTTTGATATTAAGTTTTTTGAGTTCTCTGTTTTCTCAATTCTGTCAGATGAGTAGTTGGCAAGTTTCTTCTTCTACTTGATAGGTTTTCTTTTGACTGTTGATTGTTTCCTTTGTTGTGCAAAAGCTTTTTAGTCTGTTGTAATCTCATTGTCAATTCTTTTGTTTCCTGACCTGCCAAAGACCAATTCAGGAAATTATTGTTTGTGCCAATATCTTGGAAGTGTTTCCCCTATGTTTTCTTCTAGTAGTTTCAAAGTTCAGGTACCGGTACCTTTAAGCCTTTGATCCATTTTTTTTTTTTTTTAAGAGAGAGGGACAGTGAGAGAGACATATAAAGAGAGAAACAACTTTATTTAGTTTTTCACATGGCCTTAGTTGCTCCAACTCTTAGTTGTGTACGTGGTGCTGGGGTTTGAATTCGGGTCCTCGTGCTTGCCAGGCAAGCGCCGAAACTGCTGAGCCACCACTCCAGCCCCCTTTGATCCATTTTGAGTTGATTTATTTATTTATTTTATTTTTTGTACAGGGTGAGAGACAGGGATCTAGTTTCGATTTTCTAAGGATATACAGTTTACCCAATACCATTTATTGAAGAGGTTCTTTCCTCTGATGTGTTTTTGGTTCCTTTGCTGAGCATCAGTTGGCTGGAGATGTGTAGTTTATTTCTTAGTCTTCTATTTTATTGGTCTGCATGCCTGTTTTCATGCCAATACTATATTGTTTTTGTTACTATGGTTCTTTAGTATGTTTTGAAATCAGGTATTATGTTGTCTCCAACATTGTTCTTTTTGCTCACGATTGCTTGGGCTATTTGGAATCTCTTGTGTTTCCACAAGAAATTTAAAAATTTTTTTGTAGTTCTATGAAGAATATCATTGTTTTTTTTTTAAGGGAAAGAGAGAGAGACAGAGAGAAAGAGAAAGACAAAGACAGAATCAATTTTATTTAGTTTTCCATGTGGCTTTCATTGTTCCAACACTTAGTTGTGTATGTGGTGCTGGGGTCGAACCTGTGTCCTTGTGCTTGCCAGGCAAATGCTGTAAGTGCAGAGCCACCACTCCAGCCCATGTCATTGTTATTTTGATGGGGATTCATTTGATTCTGTAGATTGCTTTGGGTTGTATGACCATTTTAACAATATTAATTTGCCCAATTCATAAACATTGGAGGTTTTTCCATCTTCTAATGTCTTCCTTAATTTCATTCTTGAGTGTTTTTTAATTTTCATTGTAGAAGTTTTTTTCCTCCTTGGTTAGGCTCATTTCTGAATATTTTATCTTACTTTTTCAGACTGTTATGAGTGGGACTGCTTTCCTGATATTTTTTCTCAATACATTCACTATTAGTATACAGAAGAGCTACTTTTTTGGGTATGTTTATTATGTATTCTGTGGGATTTTTAAAAATCATTTCTAAAAATCTTTCTGTGGATTCTTTAGAATTTTGTAAATATAGGATCATCACCTAAAAATTTATTAATTGACTCTACTATTTGTATCCCTTTTCTTTCTCTTGCCCAGTGTTTATGCTAAAATTTCAAGTGCTATATTGAATAAGAGTGTAGAGATTGAACTCCTATTTTTTATTCCTGATTTTAGAGGAAATACTTTCAGTATTCCTCCATTTTTAAAATGTTGGCTCTGGGTTTGTCATATATAGTCTTTATTATGTTGAGGTTTATTCCTTTGATACCTAATTCATTCAGAGCTTTTATCATGAAGAGATGTTGAATTTTATGAAGGGTTTTTCAGCATCTATTGCAATGGTTATATGGCTTTTATCCTTGATTTTATTTATGTGCTGTATTACCATTATTGATTTACATAGGTTGAATCTTCCTTACTTCCATGGAATGAAGCTCACTTGATTATAGTGTTTGATCTTTTAATGTACTGTTGAATTTGATCTGTAAGTATTTTACAAATGATTTTATTTTTCTGACCATCAAGGATACTGCTCTATAGTTTCTTTTTTTTGTTGTGTCCGTATCAGACTTTGGTAGCAGAAAAATGAGTTGGAAGGGACTCTGTTCCTCTCTATTTTGTGGACTAGTTTGAGGAACATTGATTTATTTTGTCTTTAAAATTGGCAAAATTCCATCATGAGTCCATCCAGTCATCAGTATTTCCTTATTAGGAGTTGTTTTTTTTTTTAACTGCTGCTTCATTCTCATTGCTTGTTATTGATGTATTTAAATTTTTAAATCCTCTTGGTTCAACTTTGGTAGGTCATATGTATCTTGCACTTTGTCTATTTCTTCTAGATTTTAGATTCGAGGCTTTCTTATTTGTTGGTATATAGTTTTTCATATTTCCTAATTTTCCTGTGAATTTCAGTGGTAACTGTCATAATATCTCCTTTTTCATGTCTAATTTTATTTATTTGGGTCTTTTTCTGTCTTTTGATGAATTTAGCTGAAGGTTTGTCAGTTTTGTTTGTTAACAATTTCTTCTGATGGATTGATTTGGGACTTAGTTTGTTCCTTTTTCTCCAAAGTATTAAAATGCATCAGTGGGTTATTCTTTGAGATCACTCTCTCTCTCACACACACACACACACACACACACACTCCCTCTCTCTCTCTCTCTCTTACCATAGGCACTAATTGCTATAAACTTCCCTCATAGCACTGCTTTGGTTGTATCCTACATGTTCTGGTATGTCGTGTTTCCATTTATATTTAATTCTAGGACTTAAAATTTTCTCTCTGACTTCTTCAATGCCTATCATTTGTTCAAAAGCATATTGTTCAGTATCTGTTTGTTTGTATAGCATCAGAAATGCTTCTTGCTGTTGATTTCTGTTTTCATTCCATTATGATTTGATAAGTTGCAAGAAATTATTTCAATTTTTTGAGCTTATTTATACTTGTTTTGTGGCATAATATGAGCTCCATTTTGGAAAAAGCTCCTTATGAAGTCCGTTTTAACTATAATGTAACTTAACTCTGATGTTTCTTTGTTAAATTTTGTCTGGATGACCTATTCATTGAAGAGAATGGGGTGTTCAAGTCACCCATTATTATTTTATTGGGGCATATATCTCCTTTCATATCCAAAGTGTGTGTTTCATAAAATGGGCACTCCAATATTTGGTGATATGTTTACAATATTATATATTCCTTTTTTCTGCATTTATATTGATGCATTATAGTTGTGCATAATGATGGAATTTGCTGTTACATATTCATACATGCACAAAATATAACAATATTATTTGGTCAGTATCCCTCCCCAGCACCTCCTCCTTCAGTCACCTCCTCTCACCCCAGTCCCTTTCCTCTACTGATATACCTTTGATTTTTTTTCTTTTTTTCTTTTCTAGTATTTTTGATTACATGGGAATTATTTAATATCTTAGAGATGCAAATAATGCTTTTTTAATTCCCCCTTTTCCCTCCCTTTTCTCCTCTCCTGTCCTTCCTCCCCTTTCCCAACTTCTCTTTCCTCTACTCTACTAGACTTCCTTTAACTCATCTATTAATTTGTATTTGAACAGTTCTTTATGTAATCTTATCCTTCCCTCCTCCTTTCCTTTATTTTACTCTAGCTTCCATATATAAGAGAAAACATTTGACCTTTGAGTTTCTGAGTTTGGCTAATTTAAAATTTCACTTAGCATGATATTCTTTCCATCTGTTTAACAATTATATATTCTTGATGAATTGTTTCTTTATCAATGTGTGTAACACTATCTTTTCTGACTGGTTTGGCTTGAAATGTTTTTCTTTCTTTTTTTTTTTTTCATTTTGCATGTGGCTGTAACTGCTCTGCTTTGCTTTTGGATTCTATGTGGATAGAATTTCTTTTATACCCTCTAACTTTTAGTCTCTATGAGTCTTTGCCAGGTAAGTGGGTTTCTTGCAAAGACCTAATTGTGTCTTTTTTAAAACCAATCATCCAGTCTATGTCTTTTTTTATTTTTTAAGAGGGAGAGGGACAATGGGAGAGAGAGAAAGAGAGAATCTTATTTAGTTTTTCATGTGGCTTTCACTGCTCTGACACCTCGTTGTGTACGTTGTGCTGGGGTTCAAAGCTACATCCTCGCACATGCCTGGAAAGTCCTGTAACTACAGAGCCACCACTCCAGCCCCCAGTCTGTCTTTTAATTGGAGAATTAGAGCCATTTCATTCAGAATTATTCTAGGAAATTATGTTCTAGTTCTGTCATTTCATTGTTTTTCTTCTGATTATTTTGAATACTTTATGTTCATTTCTTTTTCTCCCTTTTTCATCTTAGAGCTTTGCTGACTTACTGAATTGATACTGTTTGGTTCTTTCCTAATTCTCATTTGCTTATCTACTCTTTTACTAAGATTTATTCTTTCCCTTGATCTCATGATTGTGTTTATTTTGCTTCATTTTCTGGGTATAGTTTTTCTTTAAGTATCTTTTATAATGCTTGGGTTAGTGGTTATGAATTCCTTTGTTTATCTTGTAAGTTTTTATTTCTTCTTCAATTCTGAAGTATGACTTTGCTGAATATAGTAATGTAGGTTGCATTTATTTTATTCCACACTTGACATATATCAGTCCATGACTTCTTAGCTTGTAGAATTTCTGCTGAAAAATATGCTGTTGCTGTGTTTTGCTGTTTTAGATGACCTGATGCTTCTTTCTTGAAACATTTGGTAGTATTTCTTTTTTGTCTACTCTTGGCAGTTTCAGCATAATGTTCATGGAGAGGCTTTTCTCTGGTTGTGTCAATTTGGGCTTCTAAATGCATTCTGTGTCTGAGAATAAATATATTTCTCTAAATAGTTTCAAGAAATTATCTGCTATCATTTCACTGTAGCTCTTCTCTCCCTCTTTGAGTTCATTGATCATATAAAGAAATCTTTGTTTTGAATTATTTGTTTGGCATTTAATTTACTTTGATATCTTTGGAATCTCTTGCAAGAGAGTTGTGCACCTACAGAGAATTCATGTTGCCTTACTTTTTCATAGTTCTTGTATTGATATTTGTGTTTTTATGGGGATGGATATCTCTTCCACATCTATGTTGAAGTTCTTCTTAGTTAGCAGACTACTCAGTGATGTGTCCTGAGATCTTCGTAAGGTGGTTTGTACTTTGTAGTATAGTTTCCATGTGGCTTCTTTGGCTATGATTATTGGGTTTTTATATAGTGCATACTGTGGTGCAACTTAAAGATCTATTTTTCTGTAGGTCTCACAAAAATAGCGTCCCTCTGATAATTCAGGCAGATGTGATGTAAAGGGCAGAATATATGAGTGCACCCTCTGTGGGTTCTCCTCTAGACTTGTCAGCAGTGTGTGTTTTCCCAGAAGTGCTGTGAATACTTTTGTGCAATTTCTTTCTTCCATTTCTAAGAAAGTAAGTATCCAGGAGAAGGTCTTTAAGACCGTTTGGCCATGTGGAATTGGTGCTAGCTCATCAGCAGGGGCTCTTTATTTCCCAATTCTTTAAGTTGAATTACTCAGCAAGGTTTAAGCAGGATTGGGCTATGGATGTAGTGTTATTTCTCTCCATTGGACTGTAATCCTAGTGGCAGAGCATCCAACCAGTTCACTTGAAATGTTGGGCTCAATTCCAGTACTGCATAAAAAGAAGAAGGTAAATAAAAATAAAACAAATAAAAAACTGGATAATTATGTTGGCCAAATTATTTTGTTAATTTGTATTCATGTACAAATATGTAACAGCAAATCCCACGACTGTGTACAAGTATAATGCACCAATAAAAATGTGCCAGCAAATGGAAGGAAATTGAGGCTATCATGCTAAGTGAAATAATCCAGTCTCAAAAAGCCAAAGTCAAATGTTTTCTCAGATATGTGGAAGCTAACTCAAAATAAGGAAAAGATCGGAAGAACAGACAAAGGAAACTGAGGGAGGTGGGAGGAAGATAGGGAAAGTTCGTGGAATGAATTAGACTTAACTTTCCTATGTTCATGTAAGAACATACCATAGTGAATCTCATCAACATGTACATCAATAAGATACTAATTTAAAATATTAGTAAATAATAGAAAGATCAGTAGATAAAAGAGAACAGAGGGTGGGAAAAAGGGAAAAGAAGGGGAAGTACTAGGGACTGAATTAGAAAGTTATATTCTATGCTTTTATGCTTATGTCAGTGTATACTCTATTGTCATGTATATCTAAAAAGCGCCAAAAAAACTGAATAAAACCCAATAACAACGATAAGAGAAAGCCAGATAAAGAAATGAACTAAAATGAAATAGAAACAATAGCAACAGTAACACCAACATCTCAACAATAAGAAAAAGAAAGCAAAGGTAAATGTTTTAGTTAGCTTTTCTTTGCTGTAACTAAAATATACACCAAGAACAACTTAGAGAGGTGAAAAATTATTTGGGCCTCATGGTTTCAGAGGTCTCAATCCATACAAAGTTGATAGCATTATACTTAGCCCAAGGTGAAGCAGATCATCATGGAAAAGTACAGAAGAGGGAAGCTGCTCCCTTTATGGCAGGCAGGAAGCAGAGAGAAAGGCAGAAGGGGACAAAGGGTTATGGGAAGAGCAGTTCTTCTAGGGTACACCCCCAGGGATCCACTTCCTCCAGCCATGTCCCACCTGCATGTGGTTACCACTCAGTCAATCCATTCAAATTAGGGTGGAATGATTAGTATTACACCTCTTACAATCCAATCATTTTACCTTTATACATTCCTGCATTAACACAGGATACCTTTTGGATTATACATCATATCCAAACCATAACATTTATATAGAATAAACTTAAAAGTTAAAAATAATAAAAATAAAATTGAAGAATGAAAGGGACAAAGGAAAGACGAAAAACAATTTATTAAAAAGGTAAGAGAGAAAAGGAAGAAGAAGAAATAAAGCAAAAAGTGAAAGAAATTTTTAAAAATAGGGAAAAAAGGAAAGAAAAAAATTGAATGTTAGAAGTAGAAGAGGGACTATATATGTATACATGCATGTATATGTATGTGTATATAAGCAACACAGAAATAATAATCATTAGCAACAGCAATAAAAAAGTATCAATAAAAAATAAAAATTTCCTCTCTGCAGAGATGTTAGATTGTATGGGCAAGAGTAGATTTTCATGACTTATACCAATCAGAGCTTCTTCCCCAGGTTTGCATCTTTTGGAGATAACAAAGTCTGGTGATAATTCACCTCTTTCTTTTGTCTGTGTGGCTTTCTAGGTGACCAGTGAGAACAGTTCGTGGCCAGAGGCAGTAGAAATATCTTTCAGCTGTTCCTGCATATCAGTATGAGCTGGGGAGAAATGAAGTCCCCCCCTGCCAAAGATTTGCTCTGGAGCTCTTTGCTTTGCACAATCCAAAGAGGGCTGATGTTGAGCTCTACAGCACGTCTGGGGTCCCTAGCACTTTTTGTGCTGTCCCCTTGGAATGCAGAAATTGTCTATAGGGTAGCAATTATCTGTGATGGGGTAGGTGTTGGAAGCAAGCTCCACACAATCCACTGCCCACGACTGCACTATGTTCTGCAACTTACATCCCACGTGATACCACACAGCTGCTGTTCTTTTGAAATCTGCAGCTGACTCCCCAAGCTGCTAGTCTTAAAGGGGAAACCTCCTGGGTTCCCTGTCTTGTTGCAGATTGTATTCTCACTGTATAGAATTCTCAGTGGTTTTGCTTCAGTGACTATCCACTGGAGCCAAGCTGGGTCTCAAGACAGATGACCACTGAATATGTGAATATTATTCCCACAGACAGCAATAGGTAGGGGCCTTTGACTCTCTGAGTGACAAACTCGGACAAGGCGTTCTCAAGAAGGTTCCCTGTTACAGCCCTGAAAAGTGCAGAGAACTTATCCAGAATCTGTCTTCTATGCAGATTCAGGTCTACTGTCTGTTCAGATGGCACTTTTACACAGTGCTGAATTCTGTGCTAGGGATGCTTGCCTGGACTCTCATTCATTTACCTGAACCCCTGATCTCTGCCCTGCCCCTGCACTGTCAGTGCTAGAGTATTCTGTTGCACCCTGTGTCCACTATCCAAGGTCTCTGTCCTCTATAACTCTCCAATCATTCACTGTTAACTTCAGCATTTTCTCATAGTCACACATCTCCATAAGCAGCTGCTCTCTAACCATTTTGATACTATCTCATGGAGAAGTGGGTAAGTGCTGGGTGACTCTAATGTTCCATCTTCTACAATTCACCTTTTAAAATACGGAAGAAAAATTTAATCTTCATCTTACAAACAAATCCAAACTGCATGTCAAAATTTTTTTCTTTCTGATCATAGACTTACCATTAAATACCTGTATGAGTTTTATTAAGCTATCTAACCTTCCTAGATCCTAGTTTCTTAGTTTTTAAAGTGAGATAGTTCTTTACAATCTTTAAATTCCTTCCAGTTTTTGAATTCCATGATTTATTAAGTAAAGTCAGAAAATCTAATAACTTCAGTTAATGAACATGTTTTCAGTTTTTGACTTTTTTTTTTTAGAAAGAGGGGATAGTGAGATAGAGAAAGAAGCAATTTTTATTTAGTTTTTCATGTGACTTCATTCCTTGGACACTTCATTGTGTATGTAGTGCTGGGGTTTGAACTCAGAGTACTTGTGCATGCCAGGCAAGCACTATAACTGTTGAGTCACCACTCCAGCCCCTAGACCCCATTCTTTTTTTTTTTTTATTAGAAGAATATAGAAATACAGTTGAGGGGGAAACATTATCAAAACATTATCAATCAATGGATATAAACTTTGTTATCGAGGGGAAAAGCCAGATCATGGATGACCACCTTGGGTTTTACCTATTGCAGTTTCCCCCAGAAGATCTCATGCTTTAAATGGGTAGTTCGTGGAGGAATGGCATCAGCTTCTGGCATGGTTCCCCCATCTTCCCAATCACCAGACTCCTATGAGTTCTTCATATA
>PVKS010017871.1:6628-41254 GCA_004027875.1 Aplodontia rufa
AAAAAAAAAAAAAAAGCAGTGACTACTTTGACTGTAGGAATCATCTAAGGAGTGGATTGTTCCATTGTTCCATAGTAGTAAGGATCACTTTGAAATATGAAACAACTGGGGGCTGGAGTGGTGGCTCAGTAACTGAAGCGCTTGGCCTGGTGTGTGCAAGGACCTGGATTCGATACACAGCTAAGTCTCCAAAAAACAAAGGCCAGATGAAAAAATGAAGTGGATTCTCTCTTGGGGAAAGAAAAAGAAAAAGAAATATGAAACAACCACTTGACTTTAAATATCCTGCAAGGCAAGTGTGGCGGTGCACTCCTGTCATCTCAGTGACTTGGGAGGCAGAGCCAGGAGGATTGCAAGTTTGAGGCCAACCTTGGCAATTTAGCCAGACCCTGTCTCAAAAGAGAAGAAGAAAAAAGGCTGGGGGTGGGGGTGTAGCCCAGTAGTAGAGTACCCTTGGGTTTGATTCCTATTACCACAAAAATAAATAAGTATACTGCAAATACTATATAGACATTTGACATTTGTGAAAGATATGTTCTAAGGGAATCCTTTCGTAACTACCATAGTTTAGAATGTCTCTGTTAGGGCTAGAGGGGTGGCTCGGCGGTTATGGCACTTGCCTAACATGGATGGGGATGTGGGTTTGTACCCCAACACCACATACACAACTAAGTGTCAGAGCAGCGAAACAGATGAAAAACTAAATAAAACTTATTTTCTTTCTTACTGTCCCTCTCTCTTTATTAGAAAAATAATAATTTGGGGATTCTCAGAGATAATGCTTAATTAATATATTATAAACTTTTTAAGTGCTATCTTTTTTTCCCTTTAGTACTGGGTATCAAACTCAGGGGTGGTCTACCACTAAGCTACACCCCCAGCCCTTTTTTATTTTGAGACAGTTTTATCAAATTGCTCAGGCTGGTCTCAAGACTTAGTATTTTGTAAAAAAAAGAAAAATAAATAAACAACAACAAAAAACTTATCATTTTGTGACTCAGGAGGCTGAGGCAGGAGGATCGTAAGTTCAAAACCAGTCTCAGCAACTCAGTGAGGTCCTAAGCAATTTAGCAAGACCTTGTCTCAAAATAAAAATATAAAAAGGGCTGGGAATGTGGTTTAGGGGTTGAGAGCCCCTGAGTTCAAACCTTGGTACCCTCCTCTGCCCAATACAAAACAAAACAGAGCACAACAACAAAACCTTACTATCTTCTGCCTTGATCTCCCAAGGATCTGGGAGTAGGTATGTGTACCAATATGCCTAGATAAGGAATATTTTTTGCTATGAGAGGCTGTGTTATACTGGACAGAACTTTGAACAGTGAGTTTCCCATTTTTAAACCTATTTTTGTCAGCCTCATGCATGGTAGGCAATCTGTTTACTTTGATCTACATCCCCAGCCCTAGTCTTGATCTTTTAAATGACAGTACTAATGCCTAATTATAGTTCATAGCATAAGAGGTTCCATAGCATAGGTTTTTTGTTTGTTTGTTTAGTGGAGATTGAACCCTGGGTTGCTTTACCACTTTAACACTGAGCTACATCTCCAGTCCTTTTTATTTTTATTTGGTACTTGTGATTGAATCCAGGGGCGCTTAACCACTGAATCATATAACCACCCCTTTTATTTATTTATTTATTAAAGAGAGGGACAGAAAAAATCGATTTTATTTATTTTTTCATATGACTTTTGTTGGTCTGACACTTCATTGTGTATGTGGTGCTGGGGTTTGAACCCATGTCTTTGCACGTGGCAGGCAAGTGCCATAATTGCTGAGCTACCACTCCAGCTCCTCTATTTTATTTATTTTATTTTTCAGGGCTTAGGACCGAAATTGGGACCTTGCGCGTGCTAGGCAAGCCCTCTGCCACTGAGCTAAATCTCCAACCTCCTTTTTATTTTTTGAGACAGGGTCTCACTAAGTTGCTTAGGGCCTTGCTAGGTTGCTGAGGCTGGCTTTGAACTTGTAATCCTTCTGTTTCAGCCTCCTGAGTTGCTGGGACACAGGTATATGCACTGTGTCTGACTTCCTTTCCTTTCCTCTTTTTTTTAGGAAAGAAAAAGATAGGGAGAAAGAATATCAATTTTATTTAGTTTTTCATTGTTCTGACACTTAATTGTGTATGGGGTTTGAACCTGCGTCGTCCTGCGTGCTAGGCAAATGCTGTGACCGCCGAGCCACCGCTCTAGCCCCTCTTTTTCTTTCTTGATGGATGGTTGAATTTAGGGCCTCATATATAGTAAGTGCTCTGTCATTGAGCTGCATCTTCAGGCTCTCAGTTACTTTTCTTTTTCTCTTTCTTTCTTTCTTTCTTTCTTCTTTTTTGTTATATCAAGGATTGAACACAGGGTCACTTAACCTCTGAACCACATTTCCAGCCCTTTTTTGAAATTTTTTATTTCGAGATTGGGTCTTGTCAAGTTGTGTAGGGCCTAAGATGCTGAGGTTGGCTTTGAACTTTGGATCCTCCTGCCTCATCACCCTGAGCTGCTGGGATTAGAGGTATGTACCATCTTTCTTCTTTTTTTTGAGAGAGAGAGAGAGAGAGAGAGAGAGTAAGAAAGAGAGAATCAGTTTTATTCAGCTTTTTATCTGGTCTTTGTTTCTCGGACACTTAGTTGTTTATGTGGTGCTGGGGTTTGAACCCAGGTCCTCATGCGTGCCAGGCAAGTGCTCCAACCACTGTTCCAGCCCCTCTTTTTTCGTCTTTTTTTAATGTGTTACTGGGGATTGAACCCAGGATCTTGTCCAACTATGCTAGGCAAGTGCTCTTCCACTGGCTATATCATCACCCCTTTTTAAAATTTTATTTTGAAATAGGATCTCACTAAATTGCCCCGACTGGCCTGGAACTTATGATCCTCCGCCTCAGCTTCCAGAATAGCTGGTATTGCAGGTGTGCAACATTACTTCTGGCTTATTTCTTTTATATTTGATCTTTCTTCATTAGAATTATGGTTTTTGTGATACTTGGGGTCAACCTAGGACCTTGCACATGTGAGGCAAGTGCTCTACCACTGAGTTACACTCCCATCCCTGGAACTTTTTTTTTTTTTTTTTTAAAGAGAGTGACAATGAGAAAGAGCGAAACAATTTTTATTTAGTTTTTCATTTGGCCTTCACTGCTTCAACACTTCATTGGATATGTGGTGCTGGGGTTTGAACTTGTGTCCTCGCATGCCAGGGAAGTGCTGTAACTGCTGAGCCACTGCTCCAGTCCTCCTGAAATTAATTTTATTTTTACTTATGTTTAATTTTTTTTCTTTTGTGGTACAGGGGATTAAATCTAGGGCTTCACACCTTCTCAGCAAAGTGCTACACTACTGAGCCCCAGCCCTTTTAAAAATTTTTATTTTGAGACATCCTTTGCAGTTTTTTCTTTATTTTTCTTCTTCTTTTTTAATATAGCAAAAAGGAGTTAGGTGCATTGGTGCATACTTGTAATCTGAGCTACTTGGGAGGCTGAGGAAGAAGGATCAAAAGTTTGAGGCCAGTCTGGGCAAATTAGTGAGATCTTATCCTTAAAAAGGGCTGGGATTGTAGCTTAGTGGTAAAACATATCTGAGTTCAATCACCAGTGCCAAAAATAATAAATAAAAAATTAAAAAAACAACATGAATGTCAATTAGGTCCAACCAAAAGAAGGGTTGACGTATAGGGTGATTTCTTAGAGGGCTCCAAACATGAGGATATGAGGGTGATCTAAGTGCAATATCTGTGACTCCATTGATCCCTAGGGCTGATTCAGCTGCTCTGGCTGGCTAGGCAGGTATCGCCTTCCTCCTTCACCTCTCCATGTGTATCTCTCTTGACGCTGTGCTGTCAGAGAACAACCTTCCTTGATAGAGGAGGACTGTGAGTAGGTTTGCTTCCTGCTAGAACCTCCAATCAGTCTCTCAAGTTCCAAACATGAAGCTTTGTGTCTTCTCCCTGTGGAGTGTCAGGACTCATCACTCTAGCACATTAGTGTGTAATAGTGTACACACGGAATTTGTTAACTGGAGAAGTGGCACCTGAGCTTTGGTGTTCAGTTTTTCTTGGATGTTTGTTATGTAGACATGATTGACTGATTGAATCAAAGAGCACATTTAAAAAAATTTTTTAATTAAGAAATTGAGTTATTGTATAATCATAAATGCATATAAAGTAACAATATAGTATGCATTTGTTCTTAAACCAGAATTACCTCCACATTGCCCACACACCAGTCTCTTGATTCTTCTGTATTTTCTCTCTACAAGTGATATAAATGTTTGGATTGTGATTTTACCAGAATTAAATGATTACTTAGGTATTATTTGGATTCTCAGGGTGGTAAATAATATGCTACATTGTTCATTGTCTCCCTAGGTCCCTCTCTATCCCCTCTCCTAACATATCTATGGTTCCCCTGGATTATGTGTTGCTACTCCTTTGCTGGGTCTAGTACATGAGTTTGACAATCTTTCACCCAAGCCTGGAGTTTGCTCTAGTCTCAAATGAGGGAGACACTATTGAGTCTCTGGGTTTGGTAACTTCACTCAGCATGATTTCTTCCATTACCATTATTATTTCTAATATTATTGTTTCTAATTGCTGAGTAGAATTCCATACACATACACATATACATATACATACCACAGCTTTTGGATCCATTCAGCCAGTGAAGGGCATCTGGGTTAGTTCCAAAATTTAGCTATAGTAAATTGATCTGCTATGAACATAGATTTTGCTGTATCTCTGTAATGTGCTGATACTAACTTCTCTGGGAAAATACCCAGAAGAGGGATAGCTGGTTTGTATGGTGGACTCATCCATAATTTTTTGAGGAGTCTCCACACTGCTTTCCAGAGCAGCTGTTCCAGTTTGCAGTTTCACCAACAGTGTGCTAGTGTTCCTGTCTCCCTGCAACCCCTCCAGCATCTGTTATTGCTTTATATTCTTCATCTTTGCCAATCTGACTGGAGTGAGGTGAAATCTTAATGTAGTTTTGATTTGCCTTTCTCTGATTACTAGTGGTTTAGAACACTTTCTTATGTATTCATTGGCTTGCTTGATTTCCTCTGTTGAGAAGTTTCTATTTACCTCTCTGGCCCATTTATTGATTGGATTGGTTTTGTTTTGGGTATTAAGGTTTTTGAGTTCTTTGTAAATTTTGGATATTAGTCAAAGGGCACAATTTTGAGTGTAATTTCACTGGGAAACTCCAAGGGTTTAGAGGGTACCTTTTAAGAATCGGGTTTAAAAGCCATCCAGATTCTTTTCTTTTTCTTTTTTTTAAAGCGGGGGTAGAGAGAGAAAGAAAATCAATTTTATTTATTTTTCATCTGGTTTTTGTTTCTCAGACACTTAGTTGTCTATGTGGTGCTGGGGTTTGAACCTGGGTCCTTGTGCATGCCAGGCAAATGCTCTAACCATTGAGCAACTGCTTCAGGCCCCTAAATTCTTTATTATATTAGATAGTTTGGTTAGTCCTGGATCCAGTTAATATTACTTGTTTCTGTTGCCTTATCTGTTAGGCTTCTGGTTTTTTAATATTTTATTGTGGGAAATTTTAAATATACTAAAGAATAAAGAGAGCAGTGTAATCAACTACTATGTACTTATTGCATAGTTTTCACAGAGATCAATATTTAACTTGTTTTCGGTTCTTTCCTCTATATTTGAGAGAGTGGGGATGTACCTGGAGTTTGTAAAGTTAATCCTAACTGCTGTTTCTCAAATACATTATTTTTATGCATTTTTCATTGATAAAGCTTTAAAAATAATCTTCTTTCTGCTGAGTGTGGTGATGGTGGCGCATGCCTACAATCACAGCTGCTTGGGAGGCTGAGACAGGAGGATCCCAAGTTGAAGAACAGTTTTGGCAATTTAGCAACATCCTGTCTCAAAAACCAAAAGGGCTGTGCCCAGTGGTAGAATACTTGCTGGGCCCTGGATTCAATTCTCAGGACGGAAAAAAAAAGTATGTGTGTGTATACATATGAATATATGTGATACATTTTTTGTTCTGTATCTTTCTCAGTTCTATTCCACTGAGAATAATGGGGCTCTTTTCTTTTCTTTTTTTCTTTTTTCTTTTTTTTAAGTACTGGGGATTGAACCCAGAGGTGCTTTACCACTCAGCTGCATCTCCAACTTTTTTTTATTTTTCTCTTCTTGGTACGTGGGATTGAACCCAGGGACACTTAACCACTGAATCACATCTCCAACCCTTTTTTTTTTTTTTTTAAGACAGGTCTCACTGAGTTGCTTAGGACTTCGCCAAATTACTGAGTTTGACTTTGAACTTGAGCTCGTCCTTCCTCAGCCTCCCAGGTTGCTGGGATTATAGGCATGCGCCACAATGCCTGGCTTTAGCCCATTCACTAAGTTGTTGAGTCTGGACTGGAACTAGTGATCCTCCTGCCTCAGTCGCCTGTGCTGAAATCATAGGTATGTGCCACTATTGCTGACTTTGGAGGACCGTTTTCAATTCCATTAATCTCTTCATTTATTTATTTTTTTCTGGTACTGGAGGTTCAGCCCAGGTGCTCATGCATGCCAGGCAAGTGCTTTATCACCAAGTTCCATTCCCAGCTCTTTTTATCTTATTTCTTATTCAATTTTGACAGGGTCTAAGTTGCCCAGTCTGGCCTTGATCTTGCGTTCTTTCTGCCTTAGTCTTCAGAGTAGCTTGGATTTTAGGCACTTACTGATTTTTTTTTTTTTAAGAGAAAGAGGTACAGTGAGAGAGGGAAAGAAAAAATCAGTTTTATTCAGTTTTTCATGTGGCTTTCGTTGCTCCGACATTTCATTGTGTATGTGTTGCTGGGGCACAAACCCACATCCTTGCACATGCCAGGCAAGTGCTGTAACTGCTGAGCCACTGCTACAGCCCTTATCTTTTTATCTTTATATTTATACTTGTATCACATTATTTTTACAAGTGTAGCTGTATCATAAATTTTGAAGTCAGAGAGTTTCTCAAGGTTGTGTTGCATATCTAGATCCTTGGCATTTCCATATAAATTTTAAAATTAGCTTGGAACATTTCTACAGAAAGTCTGCTGGGAGTATTAACATCTTTTATTTTATTTTATTTTATTGGTACCAGGAATTGAACTCAGGGATACTGAGCCACATTCTCAGCCCATTTTTATTTTTGTAGCTTTTTTTTTTTTTTTTTTTGTGGTATTAGGGATTGAACCCAAGGCCTTATGGATGCTAGGCCACCACTGAGCTTTGTCCCTAGCCCAGTTTTTCTTTTTTTTTAGAGAGGGTCAGAGAGAGAAAGAGAATCAATTTTATTTAGTTTTTTTTATGTGACTTTTATTGCTCTAACACTTCATTGTATATGTGGTGCTGGGGTATGAACCTATGACCTGGCGCATGCCTGGCAAGTGCTGTGACCACTGAGCTACTGCAGCAGTCCCTGCTGCCCATTTTTGTTCTTTGTACTTTCCACTGTCTGCCCTTTTTTGTCTTTCTTCCCTTTGTAGTTAGTTAGCTCAGAATGCTTGAATAAATCAGAATTTGGTACTTATATTAGCATCATATTTTTTTTTGGTGTGTGTGTATGGTGCTGGGGACTCTACCACTGAGCTACATCTCTAGCTCCTCACACTTAATATTGAATGGTTACTGATCAAGTACTAGTACATCTAGGTAGTTTATAACTAAAGTAATTTATTTTTTTCAGTTTGGCCATTTCAGTCAACTTAAAGTAGGTGGGGCACATTCTTTTATTTTAATCGGCTTATGTTTTTTTGGTCTCCTGAATAATGATTTATGTGGAAAAATTAGGAAAATCATCTTTATAAAATTTTTTTTTGGTGTGTGTGTGTTTGTGTTAGTGATGATGAACCCAGGACTTTGCTCATGTTGAGCACTCTACCACTGAATTATATCTATATCCCCAGCCCTGAGACTGAAACAGAAATTATTCTTCCCTTTATGAGGTAGGATAGAACAATTGAGGATAGGTAGGTAGAAAGCTGTCTAGCAAGGAATGGAAAAGAAAATGTAATTTAAATCTGTGAAGCTTCATAAACATCTTTACCTTTACTCCTCAACCCTGTTTTCCTCCAAACATAAATTCTTTTTCTTTTTTCCTTAGAGTGAGAAAAAAATCAATTTTATTTATCTTTTCATCTGGCCTTTGTTTCTTCTACACTTAGTTGTGTATTTGTTGCTGGCGTTTGAACCAGGTCCTTACACATGCCAGGCAAGTGGTTGAACTGCTGAGCCACTGCTCTAGCCCCTAAAGTGAAATTCTTTTTTTTGTTTTTCTTTTCTTTTCTTTTTTTTTTTTTTTTTAAAGAGAGAGGGACGGTGAGAAAGAGAATCAACTTTAGTTTGTCATGGGCTTTCGTTGCTCTGACACTTAAGTTGTGTATGTAGTGCTAGAGTTCAAATCCATGTCCTTGTACATGCCAGGCAAGTGCCGTAACCACTTAGCTACCACTCCAGCCCTTAAAGATAATTGTTTTTTTTAAAAAAGAGAGAGGGACAGTGGGGTTGCGGATTTAGCTTAGTGGAAGAGCGCTTGCCTAGCATGCGCAAGGCCCCAAGTTTGTTCCTCAGCCCTGAAAAAAAAAAGAGAGGGACAGTGAGAGAGAGAGACAGAATCAACTTTATTTAGTTTTTCATGTGGCTTTTGTCGCTCAGACACTTTGTTGTGTACATGGTGCTGGGGTTTGAACCTGTGTACTTGGGCATGACAGACACGTGCTGTAACCCCTGGGCTACCACTCAAGCCCTAAAGATAAATTCTTAAAATGCCCTTGAATCAATTTTTTTTTTTGGTACCTGGAATTGAATCCTGGGGTGCTTAATCCTTGAGCCACATTCTCAGTCCCCCTTTTTTTAATATTTTATTTTGAGACATGGTCTTGCTAAGTTGCTGAAGTTGTCTTTTAACTTGGATCCTACTGGCTTGCTGGTTTACAAGCATGCACCAGTCTTAAGAGTACTGCGAGTCTAGTTGATTCGTACATACATCATCAGCTTATGTAGTGCATTTTTTTTTTTTTTAAAGAAAGGGGACAGTGAGAGAGAGAGAAAGAGAGAAGAAATTTTTATTTAGTTTTTCTTGTGACTTACATTCCTCAGACACTGCGTTGTGTACGTGATGCTGGGGTTTGAACTTGCAAGCCAGGCAAGCACAGTAACCACTGAGCCACTGCTCCAGCCCAGTGCATTTTCTTTATACCCAAATAAAACCAAGGGAGCTTTTCAGCCTCAGCTTCGGACCCTAAAGCCTCCATGATGTTGATGCCCAAGAAGAATCGGATTGCCATTTATGAACTACTTTTTAAGGAGGGAGTAATGGTGGCCAAGAAGGATGTTCACACATGCCCAAGCTCCCAGAGCTGGCAGATAAGAATGTGCCCAACCTTCATGTCATGAAGGCTATGTAGTCTCTAAAAGTCTCAGGGCTACATGAAGGAATGGTTTGCCTAGAGACATTTCTACTGGTACCTTACCAACGAGGGCATCCAGTATCTCCACGATTACCTCCACCTCCCACCTAAGATTGTGCCTGCCATCCTACGCCGCAGCTGGCCTGAGACTGGCAGGCCTCGACCCAAAGATCTGGAGGATGAGTGGTCTGCAAGACTCACAAGAGGGGAAGCTGACAGAGATACCTACAGATGGAGTGCTGTACCCCCTGGTGCTGACTAGAAAGCTAAGGCTGGGGCAGGGTCTGCAATCAAATTCCAGTTTAGAGGTGGATTTGGTTGTGGACGTGGTCAGCCACCTCAATGAACTTGGAGGGGATTATATTGTGTTAAATAAACTTGTAGCCAGAAAAAAAAAAAGTAAAACCAAGGGAAAATATTGCTAGAGACTTGTAAATTGGATATATTCCAAACCTTATCTGTTGATAACATCAGCCTAGTGATCCTGAAGTACTAGACCATCATGACCTGCCCTGTGCACCATGATTAAGAGAATTACACTCACTGGGCTGACATCACTGTGTGTAAAGCTTTGAGGCCACCTAGGTCACTTAGCAAGATCCCGTCTCAATTTAAAAAGGGCTGGAAATATAGCTCAGTGGTAGAGCAGCCTCTTGTTCAATCTCTAGTACTGCAAAAAACAAAACCCCTAAACCCTTTGTGCCTATTTTGACATGCCCTGAAATTCCTTTCTGTGTAGTGCTTAGCTGAGGTCCTCTTCTCTCTAGGTCACCTCCTGGGACCCCCTGTACAGTGACAGTAGGGCTTAACCTTGAGTGGGAAGGCAGACAATAAATAAATTCCTTCCATAAGTATAAACTGCAAATATATATTTATTAATTTTTGTTTTATTTGTTTAGATAGGTTGCATTAAATAGGTAAAATCTGTTTCTTAAAGATTTGATCGATCTTGAGATAAAGACATCTGGTATTAACATAAAAATATTTTACTTGCTTATGGAATTACTTAACCCATACCTTCTCACTTAAATCTTTGATGTGAGGTTGTTTCATTTTTATGTTGTTTGTCCCTGGGTATTCTACAGTGTTCCCTAGGAGTTTGAGTTTCTTGTTTGGAGAACAAGACTCTGTTACTTGTTTCTATGGGAAGAATCATTTAGATTTCACATGACTGGAGCAGTCATAATGATGTAATCCATTGGGTTTGGAAGACTGCTAGAAGAACAGTTGAGTTTTTTTTTTTTTTTTTTAAAGATAAGAGAACCGTTGTCTTGCTCTATTGCTCAAGCTAGTCTCAGACTCCTGGAACTCAAGGGATCCTCCAGCCTCCACCTCCTGAGTGTTGGCTCTACAGGCATATGCTACCACACTGGGCTAGTTGACTTCTCTATTTTAAAATTAATCAGTTAGTAGTTTATTAGTTACTTGTAGAGTGAAGTAGCATTAGTAGTGTCAAATATCAAGCATTTTCTTCTAAAGAGCAAAATGGGTGTGGGCAATTGACTCAGAAAGTGATTTCATGTGCTTATGTGTCCCTTTAACTAAGGACATGAAATCTTCTGCTATCTATATTATATTTATAAGATTATAACTATTGAAATTCATAGTTAGAATTCAGTGTATCTGGACCCTTAATTCTGAAAAGAATGCCATTTTAAAATTTACTCAAGGCTGATCTACAACTTGTAAGCTCAAGTGATTCTCCTGCCTTGGCCTCCCATGAACCGAGTAGCTGGGGGCTACCAGCTTGTACCAGCACATCTGACTCCCTGAAACATTTTTTCCCCTTTCTTTCAGAGGTTTTAACTGCTTCTAAATCATACCAAATTGAGAATCAATTTTTTTTTTATTGAGTTTTTCACATGGTTTTCGTTGCTCTGAACATTTAGTTGTGTACGTGGGTGCTGGGGTTTGAACCTGTGCACTTGCGCATGCCGGGCAAGCACCGTAACCACTGAGCCACCGCTCCAGCCCTAATCATACCAAATTGATTGAAGAACTGGGACTAGAACACAGGTATTTTTTTTTTAAGGGAGAGGGACAATGAGAGAGAGAGAAAATATATTTTTATTTAAGTTTTCATGTAGCTTTTGTTGCTCCTACACTTCATTGTGTATGTAGTGCTAGGATATGAACCCTCATCGTGTATGCCAGGCAAGCACTGTAACCACTGAGCTACGTCTCCAGCCCCCCCCCCCCTTTTTTTTTGGTATCAGGGATTGAACCCAGAGGTGCTTAACCACTGAGTCACATCCTTATCCCTTTTTATTTTTTGCTTGATAACAGGGTCTCGCTGAGTTGCTAAGACTGGCTTTGAACTTGGGATCCTTTTGCCTCAGCCTTCCAAGCCACTGGATTACAGGCCACCATGCCTGGCAAAAACACAAGTCTTTAACTGTACAAGATGCTCATTTTGGTCTCATATTTTTGGCATAAATTTTGATGTGTTCTTTTTTAAAAAAAGTCTTTCAAGGAGATGACGTTTTGCTCTCTTTCTCCTCCTTTTTTTTTTGGTATCAGGGATTGAACCCAGAAGTGCTTAACCGCTGAGCCGCATCCCCAGCCCCCTTTTTTTTTAAGAGAGAGAGGGACAGAGAGAGAGAAAGAATCAACTTTATTTAGTTTTTCATGTAACTTTCATTGCTTCAACACTCTGTGCATGTGGTGCTGGGGTTTGAATTCGCATCCTCGTCATGCCAGGCAAGTGCCATAGCCACTGAACCCACCGCTCCAGCCCTTATCTTTGACCTTTTATTCTTCCTGCCTCAGTTTCCCAAGTAACTGGGATCATATGCATGTGCCATCGTGCCCAGCAATTTTTCTTGGTCGTCTTCAGTGTGTTATAATTAATAACTTAGGTTTTTATAATATCTTGACTTTTAAAAAATAACCTTCATTTCCTGTGTTTCCTATAAGGCTTAGGCCTTAGAAAGGTATTTTAGCTCATTAGTTTTCATGTTCTATGAAAATAGCATCTGTACCTTTGGTTAGTTGCATAATATTACTGTACTTTTGGTCCATCTGGAATTTATTTTGGTATGGAGTGTGAGGTGAGTTTCTGATTTTACTTTTTTCTAGGTGGCTACCAGTTATTCTATCACTTCAAGATTTTTAAAAATGTTTTTTTAAGAGAGGGACAGTGAGAATCAGTTTTAGTTATTCATGTGACTTATGTCATTCTGACACTTTGTTGTATATGTGGTGCTGGGGTTTGAACCCACATCTTTGCATGTGCCAGGCAAATGTATCAACTGCTGTGCCACTGCACCAGCCCCTCACTTCAAGATTTTAATAGAAGGTTTTAGTTTATATCAGATTTTCATATTTTGGATATTTTTAGTTATTTCTGCTCTGTTCCACTAAACTTGAACTTCTGGGCTCAAGTGATCCTCCCACTTTAGCCTCCCAAGTAACTGGGACTTGGGTACTACTGTGTCTGTTTGGGAAATGATTTCTTTAGAATTGTACTGAGCCACATTGCTTGCCTCTTTTATTTTTTATTTTGAGATAGTGTCTTCCTGAGGCTGGCTTTGAACTTGGGATCCTTCTGCCTCGGCCTCTTGAGGCTGGGATTCCAAGTGTGTACCACCATGTCCAGTTTTTCTGACTTTTCATACCTTTTTTCCCCCCCATCTAATATATATTTTTTAATTAGATGAATATGGAGTTACAGTTGAGGGGGAAACATTGTCAAACAATCAAGAACAAATGTATATATACTTAGTTATCCAAGGCTAATGCCGTGTCATGGATGCCCAGCTTGAGTTCCCCATGTTGCTGTTTCCTCCAGAAGACCCCCTGAGTTAAATGGATATCTCGTGGAGGTCAGAGATCTCCTTCTGAGATGATTCCCCCATATTCTCACCCTCCAGTCTCCTAGATATTCTTCCTAAGCCTTACCCCTACCCTGTCCCCGACCCTGCGCCACTGGGTATCCTAGGCAATCATCGCCCCTATCTAATATTAAATAAATATTAAAAAAAATTTTTTTTGTGGTGCTAGAGTTTAAACTCAGGGTCTCCCAGCACCCCACCATTGAGCTACATTTTAGATTTTATTTCAAGAGAGGGTCTTGTTAAGTTGGGCCAGGCTATCCTTGAATTTGAGTGTCTCAAGTTTAAGCCTCCTGAGTAGTTGAGATTTCAGTTGTGTGCCACTGCTCCTGGATTGTTTCTTACTGTTTTTGTTTTATGAGTGGTAATGTTATGTATTTGGGGCAGTTCATATTAGCTCTGTTATGGATTATATCCTGTATCACTAATGAAGTAAAACGTCTTTTTTATATATTTTATGAAGGAATTGAGTTATTGTACAATCATAAATGCATTTAAAGTAACAATATGATATGCATATACAGTAAAACATCTTTTATACTTCTATGAAGTTTGTAAACTAGACTCATCTGTGTGTTTATATATTATTGCTCTGGAAACCACTGATTGATTTATTTGTTTTTGAAGATTGAGGGACAGTGAGAAGAGAGGAGAGAGACAAACAGCTTTCATTTAGCTTTTCATGCGGCTTTTGTTGCTCGAATACTTCTTTGTGTACTTGGTGCTGGGGTACGAACTCACTTGTGCATGCCAGGCAAGAGCCGCAACCGCTGAGCCTCCACTCCAGCCCCCATGATTTATTTTTTGTTCTTTTTTTTCTCTCTCTTAGGTCACTTTCTTTAATTAGTTATACATTTTTGTGTTTGTGAGTGTTGGGTGGTACCAAGGATTGAACCCAGGAATGCTTTATAGTGGAACTACATCCTTAGCACTTTTTACTTTTTATTACTGAGCCAGATAGGTCGGCATACAATTGTAATCCTGGCTTTTTGAAGGGTCTTGCTAAATTGCAGAGAGTCTTGCTTTGTTGCTGAGGCTGACTTGGAACTTGTAATCCTCTTGCTTCAGTCTTCTGAGTCCCTGGGATTATAGGAGTGTGCCAATGCACCTGGTTGTTGTGTTTCTTTCTCTTTTTCTGTGTGAGAGAGAGAGAGAAACAATTTTATTTAGTTTTTCATGTGGCTTTCATTGCTCTGACACTGTGTTGTGTACATGGTGCTAGGGTTTGAACCTGCATCCTCACACATGGCAGGCAAACACCACAGCTGCTGAGTCACTTCTCAAACCCCTGTTGTGTTTCTTTTTTAGTCCTTTAAAATGGGTATATGTTTTGTTTGGTTTCTTTTCCGCTACTAGTTTTCATTGTTTTTACAAAATGTTTGTGTGTGCTGATCAGTTGGTAGATGATGTACGGATGTGTGCTCAGTATAGAAAACCCAGAAATCAAATAGCACAAAAGGAAAAACCACAAATCCAACCTATAATCCCATCAGTATTTTAGATAGGTTGTTTCTATATCCTTATACACATACTACTCTCTTTTACAAAAGGTCAGGACCCATCAGATCTTATTTCTGCAGGTTAATGACTCAGATTTTCCTTTGTAGTTCTCTATAAAACAGGGGTGCTCAGGAAAGATCTGAATATGCAGCGTTCTGCATGAATTGAAAGAAGAAATGAATGCATAAAAAAACCTTACTGAATCTGATGGGTTGGCATACAACTGTAATCCTAGTTTTTTGAAGACTGAGGCAGGAGGATCAAAAATCCAAGGCCTGAGCAATTAAGACCCTGTCTCAAAATAAAAAGGGTTACTTCATGTGATGGTGCACACCTATAATGTCAGCAATTTGAGAGGCTGAGGCAAGAGGATTCCAGTTTTAGTTCAGCCTCAGAAATTTAGTGAGGTGCTAACCACCTTAGTGAAATTGTCCCAAAATAAAAATAAAAAGGGCTGGGGATGTGACTTAGTGGTCGATCACCCTTGAGTTCAAACTCCAAACCTCGCCTCCCCCCAAAAAAAAATTTGCTCTGTGTATAGTAAATGGTTATATCACTTATCTTGAATACTCAGCATCTAATTTGGAAACGTGAATATTTTTTCCTTCATTATAGACCTTAGAAAAAGAAAAAACTTTTTTCTCATGAATGCATGAATGTAGTATATAGCCTAGTATTTATTAATAACAATTACACATGTATTTTTTGTCATGTATATATTGGTGGGAGGGGTGTTTTTGTTTTCAGACTTGAAATGTGATGATTCTCAAAGTCATGTTTTCTGTAAATTGGAGAATTTCTTGGATTAATTTGTATCTTGAGAAATTCCTGATTGCAGCTATTGTAGAAGTGTGACTAATAGCTTACTGAGTTATTGAATTGCTGTGTGTATTGGGAAGCTGTTTGTAGAGTGTAATTTTATGTTGTAGTAGTTTGATGATATGGAAAAAGGAAGAAATAGAAAATAAGAACATTAATCTTAGGCTTTCTTTTTTTGGTCTCATTATAGAAGGGTTTGGGCCTTGCCAAGGTGGTTTTTTTTTGTTTTTTTTTTTTTTTGTACTGGGGATTGAATCCAGGTTGCCTTAGCATTAAACTGCATTCCCAGTCCTTTTTATTTTTTTAAATTTTGAGACAGGGACTTGCTAAGTTGCTTAGGGACACACTAAGCTGCTGAGACTGTCTCAAATTTGTGATTATCCTGCTTCAGCCTCCTAAGTAGCTGGGATTACAAGTGTGTATCTTTTGTTTTTTCCATTTCTTTTTTCTTTCTCTTTCTTTTCCTTCTTTCTTTCTTTTTTTTTTTTTTTAAAGAGAGAGGGACTGTGAAAGAAAGAATCAATTTTATTTAATTTTTTCATGTGGCTTTTGTTGCTCTGACACTTCTTTGTGTATGTGGTGCTAGGGTTCTCGTGCATGCCAGGCAAGCGCTGTAACCACTGAGCCACTGCTCCAGCCCTACATTTTTTAATCTATCTCCAATTCTTTTACTCTCTCTACTCATCTCCCTATATTTCTCTCTCTTTTTTGACCTATTTTCCCATCTTTTTTGTTCTTAGATGTTTAATAAGTAATTCAAACTTTGTTATCATGTTTTGTTTCTGTATTTGAACTGAAGTGAGACTGAGCTACAAAAAATAGAAAATTGCTATTAAGTTCTTGGGTTTTTTTTTTTTTTGTGTGTGTGTGTGTGTGTTTGTTTGTTTATTTTTGGTACCAGTGATTGAATCCAGAGGTAGTTAACCACTGAGCCACATCCCCAGCCCTATTTATTTATTTTTTAAAGAGCGAGAGAGAAATAGGGAGAGAAAGAAAGAGAGAATGAATTTTATTTATTTTTTTCATCTGGCCTTTGTTTCTCTGACACTTTGTTGTGTATGTGGTGTTGGGGTTCCAATCCTGGTCCTTGTGTATGCCAGGCAAACACTCCACCAGCTGTTGTGTTGAGACTGCTCCAACCCCTCAGCCCTAGTTTTTTTTTTTTTTTTTTAAAGAGAGAAGGACAGTGAGAGAGAATCAATTTTTATCGAGTTTTTCATATGGCTTTTGTTGCTCCAACACCTAGTTGTGTACATGGGTACTGGGGTTTGAACCTGTGTACTTGTGCATGCCAGGCGAGTGCCGGAACTGGTGAGCCACCGCTCCAGTGCGCCCCCCCCCCCCCAGTTTTATTTTTTATTTTCAGACGGCCTAAGTTGCTGAGGCTGGCTTTGAACTTGCAATCCTCCTTTCTCAGCCTACCATGACACAGGGATTACCAAAGTTCTTGGTTCTTTCAGGAATTTTCAAGTTTTATTAGTATAAAAAGTTTATGAATCAAGAATATGTGTTACAGTTAATTTTTGCTTTATATTTTCCCTTTAAAAAGGACAGGGGGGTATAGGTCAGTGGGTCAGTGGTACAGTGCTTGTCTAGCATACAGGAAGCCCTGGGTTAAATTCCCTATACTTTAATAAAGGAAAAGTGGCTCTAAATTTGGTAAACTGTGTAAAGAATAGTTAGGTATTAGAGGCATACTACCATAGAGCTATGGTCTTGCACTTGTGATTTTCCTAACTTGGCCTTCTAAGTAGCTGGCATCATAGGTGTGTGCCTCTGTGCTCAGCAATTTTTTTTTAACTTAGGACAGGGTCTCACTAAATTGCCCAGGTTAGCATCAAATTTGGAGTCTTCTGTCTGAACATCCTGAGTAATTGGGTTTCCAGGTGTGTACCACAATGCCTGGATGGAACTTTTTTTTAAAATAACAGCTGTATTGATAATAATTCACATTAGTTGTTCCATTCAGTAATGTGTAGTACATTCACAGAATTTTAGAACCATCACCACAATCAATTTTAAAATATTTTTTTCACCCTAAAAAGAAATTCAGTACTTGTTAACAATGGTTGACTGCATTTTGAAAACTGTTTTAGGTTTTCTCTTTGTTTTCTTTTTGTGGAACTGGGAATTGAACTTAGGGGATCTGTACCACTGAGCTATATCCTCAGCCCCTTTTAAATTTTTTGTAATTTTGAGACAGTGTCTCACTAGAGACACTGTGAGTTCTCATACCTCAGCCCCAGGTTACTGGGATTACAGGTATCTGCCACCAGAGAGGTAGGCATTCTCTATGTCTGCTAAGTTTAGAAGGTATTTTAATACACAAATATAGTATTAAAATAATGTTATTTCAAATCTGCATTTTCAACTTATTTAATTTTTTTCCCTGAAGGAACTTAAATTAATTCACCATTTCTTAAAATTTTTAAATTTATTTGTTTATACCAGGGTTTGAACCCCCCAGGCATACTTAACAACTGAGCCACATTTCCTGCCCTTTTCTACATTTTTATTTTGAGCCGGTCTTGCCAAATTGGTGAGTCTTGGGTTGAACCTGCAATTTTTCTTGCTCAACTTCTCAAGCTGCTGGGATTGTAGGCATGTGTCACCACACCCATCTATTTTTTTTTTAAACATACTTTTTTTTTTTTTTTTTTTTTTTTAAGAGAGAGGGATAGCGTGAGAGAGAGAATCAGTTTTATTCATTTTTTTCATTTGGCCTTTGTTTCTCTGACACTTTTTGGGTGTGGTGCTGGGGTTTAAATCCAGGTCCTCATGAAATTGCATTTCACTAGAATAGATTAAAATATCATTAATATTATTAGGTGCTGGTTTTGTACCCCTTCTCTAGATAGGTCCTTGGTTCATAGCCCTAGTATGAAAAAATTTTATCTAATTTCAGGGTGATGAGTGTATATCCTTTAAAGAGTTGAGGTATAAACCAGGCGCAGTGGCTCAAACCTATCATCCCAGCTACTTGGGAGGCTGAGGCAGAAATATTGCAAGTTTGAGGCTAACCTGAGCAATTTAGCAAGACTCTCAAAAAAATAAAAGTGGGGTGCTGTAGTGGTGGCTCTGTGGTTATGGCACTTGCCTGGCATGTGTGAGGACTTGGGTTCATACCACAGCACCACCTATACAACAAAGTGTCAGACCAACGAAAACCTCATGAAAACTAAATAAAAATTGATTCTCTCTTTCTCTCTCACTGACCCTCTCTTTTTTTTTTTTTTAAAGAGAGAGGGACAGTGAGAGAGACAGAGAAAGAGAGAAACAACTTTATTTAGTTTTTCACATGGCCTTAGTTGCTCCAACACTCAGTTGTGTACGTGGTGCTGGGGTTTGAACCCGGGTCCTCATGCTTGCCAGGCAAGCGCTGAAACTGCTGAGCCACCGCTCCAGCCCCTCACTGACCCTCTCTTAAAAAAAATAAAAAGTCCAGGTTTGTTGGTGCAAGCCTATAACCCCAGCACTTTGAGAGGTTGAGGCAGGAGGATCATAAGATGAAAACCTGCCTCATCAATTTTTTTTTGAGAGAGAAAGAGAATCTATTTTATTTTTTTCATCTGGCCTTTGTTTCTCCAACACTTAGTTGTGTATGTGTTGCTAGGGTTTGAACCCAGGTCCTTGCACATGCCCTGCAGAGTGCTAGAACCACCGAGCCACTGTTCTAGCCCCCGTGGCTCAGCAACATAACAAGACCGTTTTAAAAAATAAATATAGGTAAAAAAATAAATATAGGGACTGGAGCGGTGGCTCAGCGATGCTTGCCGTGCATGCATGAGTACATGAGTTCAAACCCCAGCACCACTTACACAACAGAGTCTCAGAGCAACGAAAGCCATATGAAAAACTAAAATAAGCATTGATTCTCTCTGTCTCTCTCCCACTGTCCCCTCTTTCTTAATAAATAAATAAAGAAAGAAAGAAAGGGGGCTTGAGTGGGTGGCTCAGCGGTTACTGCACTTGCCTGGCATGCGCGAGTACACGAGTTCAAACCCTAGCACCATGTACACAATGAAGTGTCCAAGGAATTAAAGTCACATGAAAAACTACATAAAGATTGCTTCTCTCTGTTTCTTTCTCTCTCCCCCCCCCCCTCTTTCTTAAAAAAAAAAAATAAAAATAAATTTAAAAAATAGAAATAGAAAAGGGCTGGGGAATGTGGTTCGGTGGTTAAGCTCCTCTGGGGACCTGGGGGTATAGCTCAGTTGTGGAGAGTTTCCCTAGCATGCATGAGGCCCTGGGTTCAATTCCAGTACTAACCCCCTTAAAAAAGAGGTATTGTTTATTCATAGTAAAATTTATGCATTTTAATTTTCACTACTGTGAGTTGTGATAAATTAATTTAGTCACATAGCCAGTTAGTATATTAAAATATAGAACAGTTACATCACCTCAAAAAATTCCAGTGTTCTTTTTTAGTAATTTCCTCCCCACAAATGTTAGCCCCTTGTAGCTAGTTTTCTGTCCTGGTAGTTTTAACTATTCCGGAATATTATAAATTATATCATAGTTTGTTAAACATTTTTATTTTGTTTTATTTATTTATTTTTTAATACTGGGTTTTGTACCCAGAGGCACTTTTCCACTGAGCTATATCACCAGCCCTTTTTTACTTGACATGTAGAAGGACCCAGGTTCAAATCCCAGCACCATATACATAACTAGTATTAGAAAAGCAAAAAACAGATAAATAAATTAATAAAATTGATTCTTTCTGATTGTTCCTCTCTTTAAAAAAAAATAATTTGGTCAGTGACCGTTGTGCTTTTTCTTCTAATATTTTTTTTCATTTGCAGATTTAAAAAATATCTAAGTTTTCCTTTAAAAACTAATTTCAGGGGCTGGAGTGGTGGCTGGGTGGTTGCGGCACTTGCCCAGCATGGGCAAGTCCACGGGTTCAAACCCCAGCACCCACGTGTACAACTAAGTGTCAGAGCAACGAAAGCCATGTGAAAAATTCAATAAAAATTTATTCTCTCTGTCTGTCTCTCTCAATGTACTTCTCTCTCTTTAAAAAAAAAAACTAATTTCAATTTCCCCTCCATTGTGCCTTTTATGCTACTTTGCAGCCATTGTCTCATTTTCTTTCTTTTCTTTTTTTTTTTTTTTAAATACCAGGTATTGAACCTCGCAGTGTTTAGCCACTGAACTGCGTTCCCAGGTTCTCCCTGCATTTCTTACTTAGGTCCTCTGTAAACAGCTGTGGCTGGCCTGAAACTTGTGATCTTCCTGCCTCAGCCCCTTGAGTCACAGGCATTACAGGCTTGTGCTATCATACCTGGCCTTTTATGCAGCTTTGGAAATGGGATGTGAGGACTATGTCAGTTCTGAAATTGGTCTTCTGGTTTCTTTTTTGTTGTCTTTATTTTCTTATTTGTTTATATTCCCTCAAAACATCATGTGCCTAAGAAGTATTTCCTTGTTTTCCAGGTTCTAAATGGCTTCTAAGAAGTTGGGTGCAGATTTTCATGGTAAGTGGACTGTAAATATCATGGTTTAGTTAGAGAATTTGAGATCACATACATAGTTTTCAGTGCTGGCCTGTCTTTTTGACTGTTTAAGTGAACAGCTTATAGAAAATAATATCGTACATGTAGCATATGCATCACAGGGTCTGGTTTTTCTTTTTTTGGTTACTGGTGATTTCACCCAGGAGTGATTAACCTCTGAGCCATATCTCCAGCCTGTTTTTTGTTTTTGTTTTTTTCTTTTCTTTTTTTTTTTTTTTTTTTTTTAAGACAGAGGGACAGTGAACAAGAGAGCGAAAGACAGATTCAATTTTATTTAGTTTTTCACGTGACTTTTGTTGCTCAGACACTTTGTTGTGTACGTGGTACTGGGGTTTGAACCCGTTTACTGGCGCATGCCAGGCAAGCGCTGTAACCTCCAGGCCACTGCTCCAGCCCTTGTTTTTTCTTTTTTAAAGAAAGAGTAGACAGAGAGAGAGAGAGAAGCAATTTTTATTTAGTTTATCATGTAACTTTCATTCCTCGGACACTTCGTTGTGTACGTGGTGCTGGGGTTTGAACTAACATACTTGCACATGCCAGGCAGGCACCATAACCGCTGAGCTACTGCTCCAACCTCTCCAGCCTGTTTTTTATTTTTCATTTTGAGATAGGGCTTTGCTAAGTTTCTGAGGCTGGGCTTTGAATTTGTAATCCTTCTCCCTCAGCCTCCTGTGCCACTGAGATTACAGGCATGCACCACCTCTGGTCCAGGTCTTCAGATAACTTTATTTATTTTTTTTTTTTATGATAGTATTTATTTATTTATTTTTAATTGATGATTTTTAAAAAAAATTTTTATTCGATATACATGGTCTAACAGTTAGGAGGGGTTCATCATCAAACAATCAAGAACAACAGTGTAATGAAAGAACAAGCCAATATCTTCAGGTATCTTTGGATAGTGAAAATCTCTCCGATTATTGTAGTTGAAATTAATACAGATGGATAAAAGTCTTTTTTTTTTTTTTTAAAGAAAAGTGAGGTTAAAGAGGAGAGAATCAATTTTATTTACTTTTTCATCTGGTCTTAGTTCTTCCAACACTTGGTTTTATACATTGTGCTAGGGCTCGAACCTGGGTCCTTGCTCTTGCTGGGAAACTGCCACCATTCCAGCCCCTAAAGGGTCTGTTTTTGTTCTTCTTCAGTAACGTTTTGAGGTACTGTGCCTTGGTCATAGCTCTTCTTCATCTTCTCCATGTGTGTATGTGAAAAATTTTAACCCTTTATCAGTGCTTTCTTTTGGTTTAGTTCTCCCTTTACCCCATAAAAGGAAGCAATTTACTAGGAATTTCTGTTATTGCAGTGGTATCAGTAACAGTAATTATAATTTTGTACTTGAAACCAATAGTTTATTTATCATCTTTTCCTAAAATATGATCTTCCAGATGAATTCAGTCATAATACTGTATCATCTGCATTTGAGCTAAACTGAAGTACATAATTAACTTTTTGTTAGACCACCTTTTTTTTTTTGTTCCACATAATCTTACATGTTGGAGGGAATCATTGTTACATTTTCATGCATATGTGGGTATTGACAAAGTAAGTTAAGGCTGATCCTATTCCAGGATCTCCCCCCCTCCCCTTTATCCATTCCCTAATCTCATGTCTCCTCTGCATGCTATAATTGGAAATGAGCATATACATGTATATTAGTTTTTGAAATTTCTGAGTTTCTCTGACTGCCTGTGTATAGTGAGGTTTCTCATGGGAGTTGGGCATTCTAGACCATCTTTTGATACAGTAGAATTTAAGAATCATACACCAGAAATATTCAGACACCACAAATTGTTTGAAAGCTGAGCTGCCATTCTAAAAATGATATCACATCATCGTAGGAATGATTTACAAGACTGCCCAGCAACATGTGTTGGTGTGCTTTTCTGAGCTAAAAATGGTTGCTTGATAGTATCATTCAACCAAGTCAGGGAAGCAGCATTGTGGTTTTAATGTGCTTGTGTCTTTATTTATTTATTTTAAAGAGGGACAGTGAGAGAGAGAGAAAGAAAAAATCAATTTTGTTTAGTTTTTCATGTGGCCTTCATTGTGCCGATGTTTCATTGTGTGAATCGTGCTGGGGTTCAAACTCACATCCTTGTGCATGGCAGGCAAGCGCCGAAACTGCTGAGCCACTGCTACAGCCTCCAAGTTCATTCTTTTATTTATTTATTTATTTTTCAAGACAGAGGGACAGTGAGAGAGAGAAAAAAACAATTTTTTATTTAGTTTTTCATGTGGCTTTCATTGCTCCAAGACCTCACTGTGTACATGGTGCTGGGGTTTGAACACGCATGCCGGGCAAGTGCCATAACCACTGAGACACTGCTCCAGCCCAAGTTCATTCTTTTAAACTGAATTTCTTTCACTATTCAAAAACCACATATCTTGGGGCTGGAGCGGTGGCTTGGTGGTTACGGCACTTGCCCAGCATGCATGAGTACATTGGTTCAAACCCCAGCATCCACGTACACAACTAAGTATCAGAGCAGCAAAAATCATGTGAAAATATTCAATAAAAATTGATTCTGTCTGTCTCTCTCTCACTCTCACTGTTCTTCTCTCTAAAACACACCCACACACACAACAAAAACCCAGATATCCTTAAATAACAAAGAATACAGAAGTCTCAAATACTATTTTTCTTTTGGTGATTTTGGGATTGAAGCCAGGACTTGATACATTCTAGGCAGGTGCTCTACCACTGAGCCCCATACACTCTAGTCTCTTTGAAAGACTTTTAGAAATATTGTCCATATATTACATAAACTAGAAACTCGTGGCTTAGTTTAGATCAAAATTATTTTGGAGGTTGGTGCTTTAAAATGTCAATTCTTTTTAATTTTTTTTTTCTGAAAGAGAATCAGTGTTATTTACTTTTCCATCTTGTTTTTAATTTTTCTGATGCTTAGTTGTATCTGTGATGCTGGGGTTTGAACCTGGGTGCTCACGCATGCCAGGCAAGTGCTCCAACCACTGAGCAACTTCCCTAACCCCTCCCTTTTTATTTTTTTTATTGTTCTTTTCAGCAATAACACAGGTTTATTCCAGAGGACAAACCTGTGGAGGAGGACCTCAGTGGAGACTGGGTCTCATCTTTCACTTAGAGCCTGGGTAGATATAGAGGGGGATTAGGAATTAGGGCATTGTTATGGAGTTGTTAGAGAGAAATAGCTTGAGGTGGGTCAAGAGTTCAAAGATTAGGTGGTTCAGGGGTTTAGGGATTAGGTGGTTCTTATTCTAAGATGGAGGATAAGGTTTCAAAATAGCATTGCTTAGGTCAACTTCTGCCTAACATTCTTGGCTTTTTCTTTTTCTTTGATAAGAAAGGAGTGACAATGTCTCTTAAATTGCTTCCTGCTGAGAGGGTTCAACAGTTGAGGACTTCTATAGGCATCAGTATTGAGTGGTTCTGATGGAACACAACACTAGTATGTTCTGGACCCTCTGTTTGGTAGTAGCATTGATGATCCTCTGTAAAAAGAAGGTGAAGAGCGGAGATAGGAAGGGTCCAGCAGCAAGGCCAATAATTATACAGAGAATTGAGAAGACAAAAGGAGCTAGGCAATTTCCTGTCCAGTTAGTGGGTAAACAGATGTATTAATTCTCCATAGGAAGAAGATTCCCTGGTTACAGTTGAGGCAGTCAGACAGGTTATAGGAGACAACTTGTTTTAGTTGAAGGTAGGGTCTTGTAAGGAAATTTTAATGGGGATATAGTGGTATCCACAGTGGTCTTGGAGGTGTCCCACACTGTGGCTGAGAGGGATGTTAACAGGGAAGGAAAAGCTTCTGGTCAGCATAATAGGATCAAGGAGGCAGAGTGTGTGGAGTATGGTAGAAGTGGAGGCACTGAATTAGGTTAGTATGTTCCTGCCAAGGATAGGAGTTAGGCATCCATGTGTGAGTGGGGCCTTCCAATCTGGCAGTCAAACACAAAAAAGTTTTTAGCCTCAGGTTCTAGTCTGGCCTGGTGGATTCCTTTTGTCCAAGGTCCCCATTTCTATCTGCCTATAATCTATCTCCTATCTCAAGTATCCCTCTGAAGAGGTCCTTGATTGCTGTCAGGAGAAAAGGGCGATGACCGTTCTGGCTTCTTGATGCTGATGGTGGGCATTGGCTGTGGCAGTCAGGAAACATAGAGGGTCTATTTAGGGGGCCTCGGGATAAGTTGGGAGGTCATTTCTGTGACCATCTGCTTATAGACTGTAGGTATCTGGTGCATCAGGGCAGTCTAGAGGTCCATTATGGTGGTTGGCAGGTCACTTTTCATGGATACTGGGTGAATCTCTCTAAATTTAATGCAGAGGGTGGATGGTTGGTTCTGTCTTGTGAATCCAAGGACTGAAATCCATGAACACAGGGTTAGCGCGAAGTAATAGGATTTAGAGTAATAGAAGGAAAGCAGAACTCCCCAAAAGGGAGTGGTCTCAAGAGAGTTTTTCAGTGAGGGGAAGAATGTGAAAAATGGAATAGTATAGGCATAGAAAAGGTCTGGAGTAAAGGTAGCCGGCCGCAAGCAGAGGCTTGGATGTATAGGGAACCTCGGACCGTTTGCCATTGTGGTGGAGTTTAAATCTGAGAAATTGGAAGTCAGATGCCATTTTTCAAACCAGTGACTGTTATTGTCTAGCTTATGTTGGGACCCGGCACCATTATAGAGGAATACCAGTCTTTTAACTTTGACTGTCTTGAAGACCCAGGTCTGGTATGTTTGGGAGGCCCCCCAAGGGGTCTTTTGTGGAAGCTTTGGAGGGGTCTGGTCTATGCTGGACAAGATGGATTGAGAAGTGCCCACAAGGACTCTTTAACAGAGAGAAGGGCCAAAATCAAGAGATGTCCCTTCAAGAATTGGTTTCCTGGAATGACCAGTGGAATGATAGGCAATTGATGGGTATCCCCAAAGAAAGCAAGTCATTGCCACCCAGCGGTGGTGGGGGTTTCTCTCAGTAGGTGCTGAGAAAGAAGAACAGTATCCACAGAGAGAAAAACCATGACAGGGAATCCAGTAACCCAAAAGAGTCACCCAGTAAACAATGACCAGTAGTGGATATCGTGTCCAGCAATGTTAAGTGGTCTTTACTGTAGACATCAGAGGGAGAGGTGGTGGAAAGAGAGAGGAAAAGAGAGAAACCAGATCGAGGTCAAGAGAAGACCCAGAGGAGCTGTCCATGGTGGGAACCTAGAACACTGGGCCTATTTTTCATCACCATTATGTAAGGAAATAAATGAATAAAGGAAATAAACAGAGAGGAAATTGGCAGCTCAACACTAACACAGGTTTATTCCGGATAACAAACCTGTGGGAGAGGGGACCCAGTGAGGACTGGGACCCCCTTTAGTTTTTGAAACAAGGTCTCCTTGTCACCCAGGCTGACCTTCAACTTTTGCAATCATCCTTCTTCAGCTTCCTAAGTAGCTGGGCTTACAGACATACATGTCTGGCGATCTTTTAAGAGAATTTTAAAAAAAGTTTCAACAAATTATTCTCTTTGATATCTGGAAAAATATCTTCAGATTCTAATTCAGGAAAAAAATAGATTTCTGCAACAGAACTTAATTAAACTTACATTCCCTTTGTACTTTTTTGTTTGTTTTTTTAAAGAGAGGGAGAGAAAGTGAATCAACTTTTTAAAATTTATTTTTTCATCTGGGTTTTTGTTTTTCTGACTCTTGGTTGTGTATGTGGTTCTGGGGTTTGAACTCATGTCCTTGCGTATGCCAGGCAAGTGCTACAACCACTGAGCCACTGCTCCAGCCCCCTCCACTCCCACCCACCCCCCTTTTTTTTTAAGAGAGCGGGGCAGTGAGAGAAAGAAAGAATCCACTTAGTTGATTTTAGTTTTACGTATGACTTTTGTTACCCTGACACTTCGTTGTGTACGTAGTGCTGGGGTTTGACTCCACATCCTCGTGCATGCCAGGCAAGCACCATAACCACCAAGCCATCAGTCCAGTCCCCTCCACTCCCTTTTAAAAGCACTTTATGGAGGAATATTGACACAGGAAAAGATGTACATACTTGATGTATTACATATCAGTAGTTTGGGAATATGTATGTATACACCCATGAAACTATCACTACCATCAAGACATAAACATTTCCATTATCTTCCAGAATTTCCTACTGCTTTTTTTTATTATTACAGTTGTCCCTCTTTATCTACCAGTAATTTATTTCAGGACTCCTCCTGGATACAAAAATCCACAAATGATTGAGTCTTTTAATGGTATATGTAGTGTTTACATGCAAACTGTACATATCCTCCTATATACCTTGAATCATCTATAGATTGCCTGTAATACCTAATAAAATGTGAATGATTTGTTTTCAACATTTCTTTGGTTTGAGTATCTATTTCTTTATTCTGTTTGGGCTTAGCAAACTTCTTAATTCTACAGGTTATGTCATTTTATTACTTTTGGAAAAGTCTCAGCCATTATCTCTTCTCATATTTCTTATATGCCCCATTTTCTCTTTTATTGAGACTTTAATTACCTATACATTAGGCTATTTGGTATTGTTCCAGGTGTGTCTTAGCACTGTTTTTGTTTTTTTGTCTTTTTAACTTTTATTCTCTTTGTGGTTCTATTTGATGATTCTTTTTTTTTAAAGAGAGAATTAATTTTATTTATTGTTTCATCCAGTTTTTGTTTTTCCCTCACTTAGTTGTGTATGTGGTGCTAGGGTTTGAACCTGGGTCCTTGTGCATGCCAGGCAAATGCTCCACTGCTGAGCCACCACTCCAGGCTGTGATTATTCTTTTGACCTAACTTGATGTTTACCGAGTCCTTTGCTGAGTCCTGTCTTCCAGCACAGCCTGGTTTATGAGTTATTAACATTTTCCTTCTCTGATAATGCATTTTTTACTTTTAGCATTTCCATTTGTCTCTCTCTATTTCCAAATCTGCTGGCATTCCCCATGTGCTCACACACAATTATCTTTTATATTAACATATTTATTACAGTTACTTTAAAGGTTCTTACACGAGGGCCTGGAGTGGTGGCTCAGCGGTTTCGGCGCAAGCACGAGGACCCGGGTTCAAACCCCAGCACCATGTACACAACTAAGTGTTGGAGCAATGAAGGCCATGTGAAAAATGAAATAAAGTTATTTCTCTCTTTCTCTGTCTCTCTCACTGTCCCTCTCCCTTAAAGAAAAAAAAAAAAAGAAAAAAAAAGGTTCTTACATGGAAATTGCAATATCATGGCTATTCTTCTGTTTGGGTGTGATGCCTGTGTTTCCTCTCTTGATGATGGATCACATTTTCTTGCCTATTAGTCTTATAATTTAAAAAAAACAGACAATATATATTAAAAAGCTGATTTTGTGGGTCATTTGGCTTGTTTTGTCATTAGGGTATAACATTAAAAAAAAAAAACAGAGAGAATCAATTTTATTTAATTTTTCATCTGGCCCCCGTTTCTCTGACACTTAGTTGTTGTGCATGTGGTGCTGGGGTTTGAACGCAGGTCCTTGCGCATGCAGGGTAAACACTCTCAACTGCTGAGCTCCAGTCTAGGGTGTAATGTTTTCTTGTCACTTAACATCTTACAATAGATGTCTATATATTTATAAACTTGCAAGTGTTAGCTGATTTACCATTTTAAGATAGTGATAACCAATCATGAAATTACAGTTTTTCACTTTATTTTAGGTTTGATTTGTCATAGTCTTCTTTTTAAAGCCTTAATCTGAATCCCCTCACATAAAATCTGAATTTAAACATAATTCAGTTGCTCTCCTGTATTAGGAAAATTTCCCTCCACCTGCAGTTGTACCTTTTTTTCAGAAACAAAAATATAGAAGAGGATCATGAACATAACAACAAATTAGAAAAAGAAGAAACATAATGAAGTCTTCCCAGAATTTATCTTGAGTCATTACACATTCAGCCCAGTCTTCTCTACCACAGCATAATGTAGAGTTAGGTGGAGAACCTGGCTTTGGGGAACTGCCACAGCCACATCAATCACAGATGCACTTTCTTTTTCTAAATTGAACTAGGGAAAATAGTTTCAGATATTTAAGGAAGAGCTTCACACATAGGAACTAAAACTAGAAGGTTTTTGGAGTCACACGATTGTTAGCTACATTGCTTAATTCTTTTTTTTTTTTAATTTTCTTTTTTTAAAGAAAGAGGGGACAATGAGAGAGAAAGAGAGAAGCAATTTTTATTTAGCTTTTCATGTGGCTTTCATTCCTCTGAAACTTGGTTGTGTACATGGTGCTGGAGTTTGAACCTGGGTTCTCATGCATGCCAGGCAAGCACCGTAACCAATGAGCCACCGTTCCAGTCCTGCGTTGCTTAATTCTGTGGGCCTATGGCTATTGAATTTTTATTGAATTTGTTTAAAAATAAAATGTGTTTAGAAAATAAGAGAAGTTGATTTCTTTAAGGAGCTATCTTCATGTGTTGGCTAAAAATGGATAATTCCTAAGGGTTATATTTTGGAAAAAATATTTTCTGTAATCCTCACAGCATTAATTGTACTTAGGGTAGTCTCCACTATTCAAAAGTTTTCTTTTCTTTTTTTTGTTCCCATGTCTTTTACATGTCTTTTTGCTCTATATCCCTACCACCTCTCTTCCCTGTAATCACAGTTTGCTCATTCCCTGTTAACCAAGCTTTTAAAGGACTAAATAAGACTTGGGTTAGGCGACATGCTAAATCGCCTTGGCATTGGCTTTGTTAGTGAAAGGAAACCACTATTTTTTTGTAGCAAGGATTGAACCCAGAGGTGCTTACCCACTGAACCACATCCCCAGCCCTTTTTTTTTTTTTTTTTTTTTAATTTTTAAAGAAAGAGTTTCACTAAATTACTTAGGGCCTCATTAAATTGCAGAGTCTGGCTTTGAGATCCTCCTGCCTTAGCCTTCCTAATCACTGGGATTATAGACATGTGAAACCAGGCCTAGCTTAATTAACCTATTTTAAATTAATCTTTTTATTCAGCAAAGGACTTAATATCTTGATTGTTAACTTGACTATCTCTTCAGTGATTCTTAGGCAGTGCTCAAAAGTTCTAGCTTGCTTTCCAGTTTTATCAGGGCACCAGCCAAAGTAACATTTGAGCTTCGATTTTCATAGAAAACTGATAAAATTTTTTGCAATTAATTAATACAACCTAGTTCATAAGTGCCAGGGGTTTCCATGTTGTAATGAGAAGTTTTCTTGGCAGCTGTGAAGGCATCTGATACTTTTTTTTTTTTTAAGGTGATGTTAGAGTAGTCACCTGGTACATTTTTGTCACTTTGTCCAGAATGTTAGACATGTATGTTCGTATGAGTACTCTGTTTAAAAACATTTTTGTGATTGGCTTTGTCATTTTGGGTAAATCATTTTGAATTTTAATAAAAATTAATCATATAAGTTGGGGTTGGGGTGAGAATTGAATACAGAAGTATAAACTGTCTTTATTCTTCATTCTTTGAACAAATCTCACCTGCTTGGGATTATGCTGAGTTTGGGAGATTCAGACATGCAACATTTCTACACTGTTAAAGAATGCTCAAATTCATGGTTAGAGTCTCTAGGGGAAGAATAGGAAATAACCATTTTTATTTCTATTTTTGCTGTCCTAGAAATTCAGTCCAGGGTCTCATGCATATAGACAGGCAGTCTACCACTGAGCTACACCCCCAACTCTAGGAAACATACTGTTTGTTAAAGAATACATAAGTCCTGAAATGGTGGTATGAACTGAGTGTTCTAAGACTGAGAAGGGAGTTGTTCTTGAGTTTATTCTTAAAGGAGTATAAATAATTCCCTATGTAAATTAAGGTAAGCAATGAGAATGACTATGCTTAAAAATTTCCTAGAGGGTTAGTAATTGATTATGCCACTGAAAAATTATTAAATTAAACACCATTGTGGAGTTGTGGATTTAATTTGCTAGCTATGTGAGAGAGGTTTTTCATTTTGTGTGTGTGTTACCACTGAGTCATACCCTCAGTCATTTTTTTAAAAATATTTTTTTAAGACAGTGGGACAGTGAGTGAGAGAGAGAGAAAGAGAGAGGGAAACAACTTTATTTAATTTTTCATCACTCCAACACTTAGTTGTGTACATGGTGCTGGGGTTTGAATTTGTGTCCTTGCACATGCCAGGCAAGCACTGTAACTACTGAGCCACCACTCCATCCCCCCTCAGTCATTTTTTGAGGGTGGTGGGGGGAGATGGGTTATTGCTAAGTTGCAGAGGATGGTCATGAATTTGCATTCCTCCTGCCTTAGCCTCTTGAGTAGCTGGGATTACAGACATGCACCATAATTCGTGGCACATTCAAATGTTTTAATTCTGGATTAGCAGTTAGATGGGAAAAAGAGACTTTCCTCCAAGGGAGAGAGCAGAGTCTTCTTCCTAGTGAAGAATTTTGGGTGTAACAGAAAATACATACCTCAGGACATGGGAGTGATAACATGATATCCAGTATTCTGACCTTGATAAATCTTGAGCTCTACAGAGTTCTTAGAATGAAAGACCTCTTCATGGAAGAGGTCTTACTCTGTGTTCATCAAAACTCAAGAAAATATGTAAAAGCAAATTTATTTTATCAACTATTTGTTTATTGTTCATGTTGGTTCTGCCAGTGTTGGACTCTCAGAATTGGTTCAGAGAAGACATCATGGCCAGTTTACGTATATAGAAGCACACTCTTTTGTTTTGACCCAGTAAATTGATGATCATGTCCTGATCTTTCTGTATTGTTCAACTGTAATAGGCATAGAACCATCAGGGGATGAAAGCAGTTTAGTTGTGTATGGTTTATGTCTCCAGATAATTCTGTTTAGATTCCTGTGATCTTGTCTGGTTATCCCTTTTTTTCTTATAAATGTTGTGCTGCTTCAATATTTTCCCACTGGGGGAGGATCAGTGGTAGAATTTGTACTAAGCATGTGTGAGACCCTGGGTTTGATTCCCAGCACTGCAAAAGACAAACAAATAAATAAATAAAATTAAAAACTCACATTGTTCTAAAATGTAGTGGTATTTTTTTTTAAAAAATAGAGTAGCTTTTGGTATTGTTTAAAAAATGATTCTATGTACAACTGAAACACACCAATAAAAATATGGAAAAAATGATTCCTATGTAGAAAACTCCAAATCAAGGAGGTTCTTTTGTGTAGTCTGTTAGCAATTAAACAGTATTTATTAAAGGTATCAGGCAGTGCTACAGGTTTGGGAATATGTCCTTGAATAATACTTAAATAAACTTGCCAGAAGGAACTTACATTCCTTGGGCAAGACAGAATTCAATAGTATGATTTTTTTAAAAAGTAAATCATATGAAGTTAGAAGGTAATACAGGGAAAAGTTAGACTAATGTGAATACTGTAGTGAGGGTGAGGTAGTAATTTCAAGTAGAAGTCAGGGGAGGCCACACGCAAAAAGTAACATTTGAATAAAGACTTGAAAGAAGTGGCGTGAGTGATGTGAATATCTGCGGGAAGAGCCTTTCCAGATAGAGGGAATAGCCAATTCAGGAATTTTTAGGCCCTTGAGCCTGTCATCATTGAGAACAGGGCAGGGGGATGTAACTCAGTGGTAGAGCACTTGCCTAACATGCTTGAGGCCCTGGATTTAATCCCCAGAACTACAAGAAGAAAAAAAATCAGAGAGAGCAGAGAGCTCCATGATTTTAGTGCATTGAGCCAGAAGTTGACTGCTAGGGATATGAAGGCAGAACAGTTGTGGGCTGTGGGAAAGCATTTTAGGCTGCTCGAAGTACATTGGCTTTTACACAAGATATAATTGAAAATAAACCTTAACAAGATCAAGTAAACTGAAGTTGAATTTCCTTCTCAGATGTAGATTCAGGAGAAGGTAAGCAGTTGAAGAAGGAATCTTTATAACTTCTAGTCTTAGGGTAGCATAAATTAATGTGTATCCACTAGATGTAAGATTATAGCAAAACAAATAATAAAGTTCTTTGCTGATATTTTCTACTTTATTTTTGATTATAGGGACTTTCAGTTACCTTGATGATGTCCCATTTAAGATAGGAGACAAATTCAAAACACCAGCTAAAGTTGGTCTACCTATTGGCTTCTCCTTGCCTGATTGTTTGCAGGTTGTCAGAGAAGTACAGGTAAGTGGTGATTTTTAGTTAAAGTATAGTGCATTTAAAAGTTTAAAGAATAAGATTTTGATATATAGTGAAATGGAAAACAAATAGTCTTACAGCTCATCTCGTATTTGTATTTCTCATAACTCCTGTTATTTCCTGGCTCACATTGTTACATGGATACTTCCATTTATGTTTTGTACACAAATATACCCAGAGATTTTTTTTGTTTATTTCTTAGATTGTGTATTTCTAGGGTTCTGTGCCTTGCAGGAAACAGAAATCCTCATTTGTCCATCTGACTTGTTTATTCACCTCTTTTTTTGTCTTTATCTGTTAATGTCCACATTATCTTCTTAGTCACTGAGGTTAGGTAATAATTTTCTTTTGTTGTATGTTACAGTCTATTTCAGACCTACCTTATTTTTCACTTGACTGTTACAGAAGCCTCTTTAAGTAGTTCCTCTGCTCGTAGCATTTTGCTTTTATTTTCCACATTGTTTCTAGAATAATCTTTTTTTTTCAAAAATTTTTATTGGTGCTTTATAGTAGTGCACACTGATAGGATTTATTGTTACATATTTGTACATGCAGAATACACAGTATAGCGATTTAATTTGGCCAATATCATTCCTCAGCATTTCCCTTCTCCTTCCCCATCTCCCACCCTAGAATAATATTCTTAAAGTTGTAAAGTATCCTATCCCTCTTCAGATGTTTAGTGATTAAACAGTCATTATTGAATCGAGTGTAGATATAAGGTTATGACAAAGCACTTTAGCTTATTTCCTCCATGTTCCCTGCAAGCCAGGTTACCAGAAGTTTGTTGAATGTACCATGTGAAGTATTACTCTCCTTTTCCCCACGAGCTCCTATCTCTCTGTGGAATATTCTTTCTCACTGTACTCAAGGCTGTCTGTTAAAATCTATTCATTCTTTTAGACTGTGCTTAAATGCCATCTCCTCAAGGGCTTCTTTCTCAACCCTCATCTCTAAAGCTCAGTTACATACAAAAGTACTGAATTACCACTTCTTGAAAGCAGCAAATAGCTGCAGGTTGTGTCCCTTGTTTAGTATACATTTAATGAATGCTTGCTTTTGAGAGGTACCCTGCTGGTGGTATTGAGGATAGAAATGAATGCCTTTGTCACTATCTTCAAGGTGCTTACAGTTTGGAGTCATGTAGAAAACCAGGAAAATGCAGGATAGTACTCAAAATATGACACAGCAATTTCGATGTTCATTGCAGCACAATTTACCATTGCTAGGCTATGGAAACAACCCCGGTGTCCCTCACAGGAATGATGGATCCAAAAACTGTGGTACATTTATACCATGGAATATTACACAGCAATTAGAAACAATGACCTTGCAGCCTTCGAGGGTAAATGGATGGTTATGGAAGAGATCATGATGAGTAAAATCAGCTTAACCCAGAGATCTAAGGGTCGATTGTCTCCACTCATAGGTGGAGGTGGGGACTAGACCCTGGACAGTGAGAAA
>PVKS010017872.1:0-41148 GCA_004027875.1 Aplodontia rufa
CCTCAGTATTATTTAGATTCTCAAGAGGGTAAAGAGTATGCTACATTCTTGATTGTCTCCCTAGGTCCCTCCCTATCCTCCCTCCCCCTGCTCCCCACACACACACATATCTGTGGTTGCCCTAGATTATGTGTTGCTGTGCCTTTGCTGGGTCTAAAACATGAGTTTGGCTATCTTTCACCCAAGCCTGGGTTTAGCTCTTTAAAAAAAAAAGTTGAAAGAATATGTTTTGGTATAGAGGGTTTTAATGTTCCAAACACAAAGAAAAGACATCTGTCTGATGTATATACCCATATTGAAATGTCACACTGCACTCCATAAATACATGTAACTACTCTGTATCATAAAATTACAAACATGTTTTTAAAAACATGCTTAAAAGTTGGAGAGAAAGAAGCCTACTGTGTGTGTATAAATTTCATGTGCTGTTTTAAGCAGTTTACAGGACTATAAAAATCGATACTACCCTGTTCCTTCACTGCAGTGCTAACTGCAAACTATAAGCACAAGCAGGCTTCTGGCTCTATGCTCACTTTACAAGGCAGAGACACAAACTCAATTTGCATCAGTACAATTTACGAAGTTTGCCCTTCTCACTTCTGGTTTTTATATATTCCTTTTCCAGGGAAGGTTAAAAAAAAAAAAAAGAATTCCAGAGTTAGAAATGTCAGCATCTGATTGATTAGAGTAGCTTTCCCGAGTTAACCGGTAAGTTGGTTTGAACTGTTCATCCGCTAATACAGTAAAACACATGTTAAAGATTACAAATTGTTTAACAAGTTTTGACAAAAAGTCCCCCGGTGGTCTTGAAATTTCTGAGAAGCAGGTGGAAGCGGTACAATTTTATAGATTCCCCTTCCTATCTGCACAAAGCCAAAGAGGTCTAAAGTAGGTATTAGTGCAAATAAGGGACATTGTCAGACAATAAAGAGACACAATTGCCTCTGTTAGCACAACAATTAATTTTGTTTGCAGAGGACCAGTCTGTCTATTTGTTACCGGGAATGTGCTAATTATTCTTGCTAATTACATGCAAAACATTCATTATCACCTATAAGTGGAGCTGGACCCCTCAGGTTTCAGTGACAAATTAATTACTGTGTTTTCCTTCTGAATGTATTTCCAGTCAGTTCTTGGTATTATCTGAAAAATAAATTGTTTAGCAACTCTCTTGTCTCTCAGAGCCACTCATTAAAATGAAAAGTAGGCATGCAGAGCTGTGTCAGCTTTCCTTCCCTGTTCTGTTGGGACAGAGGTTCCTGAAAGTCCCCTACTCCAGCATGGATTTACAAATCCTGAAGCCTTGTAAAACCCATCATGCTGAGTTTCATTAGGTACGCATTGCACCAGCAGCCAGGAACTAAACCTCAGGGAAGAAGGCAAACTATGCCCACACCTGAGAAGGCAAAATGACCTACACTTGCCCACACACGTGCCTGCACCCTTCATCCTTGCCTTCAAAAAAGACTGGGTGATATTTAGTAATCTGGTTCAAATTGAGAGTTTCACTCCCAGTTTGCAATTCTGAGGATCCAAAAACAAATCCCCAATTTGCTCCTATAGCCCTACCACCCTGGAAATAAACCCATAGAATGCGATGCACATTTGTTTATTCTAAATGTGAATTGCATTGTAAAGACCTGGACACACATAATTTTGCCTTGATCCTGTATTTCCTGGACTTATTCTCTGGTTGACTGCTCCTTATTAGGGAAGGGCCCAGTCTTCCTCTCCCACTCTCTTTCCATCTTACCTTTGTTCCCCATGTGGCAACTGAGTAAAAGCCTTATGGAACAAGAAGATGGATCTGCTGGGCTTCAGACCCAGTCTCATGTGCATGGTGAATCAGTAAGTCAGGTTTGGCCCTTACATTTTCCTCTTTTTCTTTCCCACTTAGACTCATTTCCAGGAAGACTTCATATAGAAAGTACTTCAGGTAGAAAGTTTGCACCTACAAGGTTGATGGGAGAAGGATATAGCACTAACATTTCAAGGTTTTCAGGTGCCCATCAAAGATTCCAGATAGGTGCATGGCTCCCTGGAAAGCCAGGGTCTTATTTAGCCCTTACTGGGTCCAGATGGGACCAGAGCCCACACCCTGCATAGGAAAAACTAGCTCCATATAAATCAGTTTGTCCATTGACCTGCAACATCTCCAGCATTACCATGCCCACTTTGCAAAGACCTGGATGCATATGGTTGCACATGCCTGTAACCCTGGTTCTTTGCAACTCCCGATCTCCTAGGTCCCTTCATATTTGCTTTGGCCCTTTTCCAGGTGCACATGCCTTTTGTCTGTCCAAATTTGATCTATTTGTATAGCAGCTCCATAACACAGATGCAAACAGTAGTACTTGATCATAGTAAAAGAGGAAGGAAGTTTTCAATGTCACATAACTTACCTTTCCTACCATTTTCAATTTAGAGTGATGTTTGGAAACAGGAAACATCGGAAGCTAAATAATCCTCCCGTTTAGGTGCACATAAATATCACACCATATGAATAACCCATTGTAGTTGATTTTATTTCCAGAATTTGCATTATGAGCTTATGACTTTCATGTTTTACATAGGAAGGGGCTTCAAATTGTTTGTTTTTTAATCAGTCACATGTATTTCTTATTTTAGTTTCCTCAGGTTTTAATCATCTTGACTGAAATGAGTTAAGTTTAATGGACTGACGGAGAAAATCACTATATCTGGCAACAGAAAGTCCCTGTAGCAGTCAAATAAAGGGTGTGTTTGTGCCTGGTTTCTGCTGTGAAGAAAGAGAATGGGCCCAGACACCAGGACACAGGGCTGAATTTGCCTCCATGGCAGGTCAGGTCTGTCTCACCTTCCCTTCACCTCCCTGCCTCTTTCTGATGTCCTTTTCTCTCTTCAGCCACCACCAAGTGCTTCTCCCACCTTTCCCTCTTTCTGCTTCTCCCACCTTTCCCTACCCACCCCTGGTTTTCACTCATTTTATAGTGATTGACTGTTTACTACATACTAGGAACTGTTACATACTTTTATATCATTGTAATTTTTCCGTCATGTTTCCTATTATTTCAAGGTTTTGCTAATATTATCAATTCACTCAGGTTAAAATTTTAATGTGTTATTTGAACCACTGTCCTACCACATACAGATTATCAAGGGATTTCTAGAAATAATTTTTAATCCAAAGAGATGAATTTCTTCTGGTGGAAATGGCTAATAATATGACAGTGTGGTGATGGAATTATTTTGAAAACAGCAGAATTTTGCAACCCACATTAGATCGTCCAGTATGTGACCACTCGGTCAACTACAGCAGTAAGTCCTTTGAGGCTTCAGGCAAAAAGATGCCCCTCAGAAATGCTGTGAAGGAACTCTCTACACTTCCTTTGAAGTCATGCAATCAAATATCTAATTGTCATAAAATTATAATTATTTTAAAATAGAAAACAGGTCCTGTGTTATCTTGAACATTATTATCCAGCATGGAACCTGGAATGTTCCAGGATCATGGATGAGAAGGTTAAAGGCATGTGATTTGGAGTCTAGGAGACCTTGACCTTGTATCAGGCTCTTCCACTTACCAACCATAAATCTTGCTTTCTTCTTGAGTTATATTATGAGAACATCACAGGAAAGTGTGAGAATTAAAGGGAAAAGATACCTGACATTTAGTCTCCCCATTGGCCAAATAATTTCAGATGTAATTAAATAACATCCTCATTATCTTTGCATGTTATACAGGCAATGCATATCACTATCTCACCCAACTCTTCAGAATTAAAGAAATAAGAGAACCAATTTGAGTAATTTAAAAACGGAAGATCTTTTTTCAAGTTTAGCGTACCCTTCCAAAAAGAATTCCTTGCACAAGGAACTAAAAAGAAAAAGTTTTGTGAATTTCTGGTATTAATCATACCATCACGGTGCAGGCATGGAGCCTACAAAGAATTCTAGGACAAATGGAAAGAGTGGAAAAGAGGCACAATGAGTCAAAAGAGAGGAGAGCGGAGGGACCAGGCTTTGGGCCACTTGGGAGGATGGTGGGCACAAGCTCTGGCAACCTTCTCTGGGCCTGGACCTAAGTAAGGATCTAGCTCCTGAGCTCCCCACACAGTATGTGACTACATAACCCTCCACCACTGATGGTCCAGCCTGAAACACCCATGACGTTGGCAGCAGATAAAAAGGCAAGTCCAAAGAAAGCTTGGCATAGCTCTGTTCTAGACTGAATTTCACTTCTAAGTCTGGGCTTCCAAAACCCATCCATTTCTTTCTTCTCCTGCAGCAAGAGACCACTGAAGTTTTGCTTCTCCCTTCCCATTTCAGAGCTCTGAACTCCAAAGGTCTTCTTCAAACACAAGTTAAAACTATACAGTGTATCCTTCAATAGCATTATCCTTTATCAATGTTTACAGATAAAATAGTCCAGTCCCCACTTACTTATGGTTTCACTCTCTGTGGTTTCAGTTATGCATAGACCATGTTCCAAAAATGCTAAGCAAAATTTTTCAGAAATAATTCGTAACTTTAAAATTGCATGCCAGGGGCTGGAGCGGTGGTTCAGCGGTTTCGGTGCTTGCCTGGCAAGCACGAGGACCCAGGTTCAAACCCCAGCACCTCGTACACAACTGAATGTTGGAGCAACTAAGGCCACATGAAAAACTCAATAAAGTTGTTTCTCTCTTCCTCTGTCTCTCTCACTATCCCTCTCTCTAAAAAAATAAAATAAAATAAATAAAATAAAATTGCATGCCATTCGGAGTGGCATGATGGAATCTTGAACTGTCTGTTCTGTTCCACTGGGGACATAAATCACCCTTTTATCTAGTATATCCACACTGTGTGCATTACCTACCCATTAGAAGGCATCTCAGCTATCAGGTTGACTCTCCAGGGATTACAGTATTTACATTCAATAATACTTTATTTAACAATGGCCCCCAAGAATAAAAGTAATGATGCTGGCAATTTTATTACAGTATACTGTTATAATTGTTCTATTATTTTATTATTACTGTGTTGATCTTTTAACTGTGCTTAATCTATAAATTAAATTTTTCTATAGGTTTGTATTTGTCAGCAAAAAAGAAACCATTTTTACAGGGTTTGGTACTATCCTCAATTTCAGACATCACCTTGGGCTCTTAGGATATATTCTGCAGGTCTTTCAGGAAGGACCACTAAAGTGCTGGGCTCCATTCCAGCATGGGGACCATTTGGTGTACCACTGGTACGAACTACCAGGCCAGAATGAATGCTCAGATTTGCAGCCCTGTTCTTCTCCAGATATGTCCAGATAATCGACCCCAACACACATGCATTCTTTGGCAAACCAGCAGCATGCTATTACATTAGTTCCAAAGGCATCTTCTTTAAGACACATAATTCATGTCCACTTGCTAAATTTCAAGTCTGTTGATTGCAAACATCATAGGAAGAGTACACCTGATGAATGATCTTTCTGAGAATAAAGTCAGAAAGAGATTTCTGCCTCCTCTCCCCAGCAGAAAGATCATAATAAAATCAATGTTCCTTTAAGTTTTATGACCAAAAAGAAGTAATAATTGATTATATATATATATATATATATATGTACTATTTTCTTTAGGACATACAATGAAGCAGAAGATTTGAATCATTGAACCTATATTAAGATAATATATCACTGATAGAAAAAAGAAAGCCACTCAGATTCATTTCAAAAGAGATATCTATGAATCATGTAACTCATATGCTAGACAGTGCTTAGCATGTATAGGCAATAAGTTCTAGAAGAATTGAATTTATAGGCATCAGTTAGGAGACTAAAATCAAATCTGCTGTCATCTACCCTGGTGATATCATACATTCAAGTGACCATAATGATAGGAGAGTCACGGCCAAGGTGAGGACTCCACTGAAATAAAACAAAGCACATTTATGGAGGGCTTGAACTCATGAATTTAATAAAATTAGTTATTTAGTTAGTAAAGCAGATTCAAATGTGTGTTAATCAAATGAATCTAGGTAAGATTTCTAGGTAGTTCAGTTTTTCCATCTACTGCTTAAAGAAAGGAAATGCCCCAGCCCCTGCTGTTGCCGGGTGCCAAGGTAAACAGCAGACAGCCCAATGACTTATATGGAAATAAACATAGTTTATTTGATCAGAACAGTGTATAGATTTTTATGAACTAATATTTTAAAATCAGGAAAGTTCACAAAAAAATCTACCTTTCCAACTTCTTTTTAAAATTAGAAATGCTGACAATATCAGGCCACATTCCGGATTCCACAACTGAGTGATCTGAGTACAGCCATTCTCTTTAGCAGAGGCTGATCCTCCTGGGAGCTATCCTTGCCACTTTCTGTGATTTTCAGTCTGGGCTACCTGACTCCTATATTATCTGCTTACTCCATGTTGGTACGAGAGTTTCTGACTCTGAACTATGAAGAAGTAATGAATACATTCATCATTTGCTGATTTTTCTGTATTTTCTAAAGGTCACCGTGATCTTGAAGACAAACTCGGCAGGGAAAAAAAATGGGAAGATTTTTAATACAATGTAATTAGAAGAACTGACCTCTCAACATTTGAAAGCTTGTTAAAGGTAAAGTTTTGGGGGAAAGAGAAATGGTAATATAAAACAAAGAAACAAGGGGCTGGAGCAGTGGCTCAGCAGCAGTTAGAGTACTTGCCTGTTATGCACAAGGACCCCAGCACCACAAACACAACTAAGTTCAGAGAAATTAAATCCAGATTTAAAAAAATAAATAAAACTGGATATCTCTCTAAAAAAAAAAAAAACAAGAAAATTAAAAGAACTGAGTTGTCCATTGTCCATAAGGTCTAAGTACGGCTAGAGCCCAGAATTTCAGCCAGGAAGGAAATGGGAGAAACGTCTATGTGATCAAAATATATGAACAACTCTTTTCTTGTATGGAGTAAGGACCTGAAATGAAACCAAACCATTCCTGATGAAAAAAATTAATATATTTATGGTTTCTGAGATGTATTTCACAAGCAGATTATTGTATAAGGCAATGAGCGCCTAAAAATCTTATGTCAGTTTTATAGAAGGTTTTGAAGTTAATTTATTGCTTATATTTATGATACTTTATATGCATCAGCTTTCTGTTACTGTAACAAATGCCTGAGATAATCAACTTAAGAAAGGTGAAGGTTTTTTTCTGCCCACAGTTTGGAGGTTTTAGTGCCTCACTGCATTTGGTCTTGTGGCAGGCAGCACATTATAGCAGGAACACATGGCAGAGGAAGCCCAAATATTCAGCTCATGATTGAGTGCAAAAGAGAAAGAAGAAGGGACTATGATCCCACATCGCCTCAGAGGGTATGCTATCAATGACCTAAGGACCTCCAGCTAAGTCCCACCCTTTAAAGTTTCCACCCAACAACATCATGGACAGGGACAAAATCTTTAACACATCAGCCTTTGGGAAACACTTATAATTGACATATAGAAATAAAATTGGGAAGGGAACAAGCTATCAAAAAGACTAAGGGAGGGGCTGGAGCAGTGGCTCAGCAGTTACGGTGCTTGCCTGGCATGTGTGAGTTCACAAGTTCAAACCCCAGCACCACGTACACAACGAGGTCTTCGAGCAATGAAGGCCACATGAAAGCCTGAATAAAATTGATTCTCTCTCTCCCTCTCTCTCTCTCTTTTAAAGACAGAGGGACAGTGAGAGAAAGAAATGGAGAAACAATTTTATTAGTTTTTCATAGTTGCTCAGACACTATTGTGTACATGGTGCTGGGGTTCGAACCCAGGTTCTTGTGCATGCCAGGCAAGCACTGGAACCACTGAGTCACTGCTCCAGCCCCTGTCCCTCTCTCTTTAAAAAATAAATAAATAAATAAAAGACTAAGGGAATTAAAACAACGTCCAGAAAGAAGCAAGGCAATTATTGAGCAATCGGAACAATGAGGAAACAGTGATCAGGGAGAAAGCCCTCCCACCACAAACCTGATGCTGGTATCAGCCCCTGCACAGCCCATAGATAGCAGCAGCAGCCAACCCAAATCAAGGGTTTGAGGATAGCCTGTAAATCCTGTTTAAATAATGATTGAAATGGTTCTGGTGTTGGTCCAAAAGAGTCACCCAAGAGCACAGTTAAGAGGAATCTTGAAAATCACCTAGATTTAAAAATATTCGTTTTACAGATGATGAAACTAAGGCTTAACATTTTCTCCCCGGTTATGCACAACTCGTTAGTATCCAGCTGAAGTTCAAACCGCCTTCCCTACCTCCTGCCACAGCAGCCTTCCAAATTTTGCAACAATGAGAAGCACATCACTCAAGGAAATAGGAAACTGTGATGTTTTGAAATTTAAAAAAAAATTCTTTAGAGAAGAAAATCTAAGTGAAAAGGAAGGTAGAGTGGGCTTACTCCTCCTTATTAATTGATAAGAAAAGTCTTCTGAAAGATGCTGATTATTTGTAGCTCTCATCTTCCTCTCTGCTTTTCTTTACCTCAGAGTAGAAAATGTTTCAAATATTTAACAAATGAAACTAATTATTCAAAAATAGCTGAATCGCTAATATAATGCCTAAGTGAATTCATTTTTTGAGTATTTCTTTGTTTCCGATGTGAATTCCTAGAAGATAAGACAGCAGACAGGTTTGCAGAAAGAAAAGAAAATCTTTACCTTTATTTTCAAGCCTGCACTTGACTCAGGAAATAAGTTAATTATTAAGCTTGATTCATTTTTAAAAAGCAAATGTAAGCATTCTTTCTTTATTCCAAATGTATGCTTTACTTAGGAGTAGAGATGTCATTCTATTTGAAGGACTGTTTGCTTGAGCTCAAAATTACCCTAGGGCGATGTATTATTGATAAACCCATTTTCATATATAATCACCACTTCCCATTTACAACATTCCACAGGATTCCATCTATACCCTTCCTGTGGTTTTCCTAGGCAAGGGCACTGCAGCCCATGTTGTCCAGAGAATGCAATCTTATTCTTATGGGTTAATTTTTGCATTCAAATTTCCAAAGTAATTTGATAAGAGTTTCTCACAGAAACCACACAATCGAGGTTACTTGTAGCTAGAAGGCCTGAAACACTTTAAAACTCATATGCTTATCTGCATATATTTGCATGCACTTAACGCATCTCCATTCAGAACTAGAAAGGTTCACTTTTCAGAGATGAATTTGGAGGGTATGACTGAGTGACAGCACAAAGGCCTATTTCAATGTTGTTTGTCTCCACACTCATTTATTTTCTGATGACAGAAGGGTCAGCTAAGGACCTTTATCTCGAATTCACTTCAGGAAATCAGCATTGTGCTTGTCTTTTTTTTTACTGTTGAGGGTTGTTCGGTTGGTTTTTGGCTTGTTTTTGCTTTCTTGTTGTGTGTGTATTTGGGATTTATTTGCACAGTGGGGGGAAAAAGCCTCTGCCAGCTAAAGTGAGGTGAGAAAAATGCATGGTGTACTATTACAGGACACTCAGGAATCTCTCAAGTGTTTGAATAAACACATACCACACCAATTTAAGAAAAGAAAAAGAAAAGGAAGGGGGGAAAAAAGAGCTGGTTTAGCAAAAAGACAAACACAGTCTTCTGAGCCTGTCCAGCAGGCAGGCATGTCCAAGTGCATTCCTGGCGCCTGGGATGGCCCTGACACTTCCTTTCAGCCTAATGGGTCCTGAGCCCCGTCCTTTGTCTGCTGATTAACTGCTCTGTTCATTGACCAAACCACTAATTGCATGTTCCTTATAGTTACCCTACATTACTGTAAGAATTAATGAGACACAATTACAGCTCCCAGAAATCTCAGGCCTAGCCAACTGCACAGCACTCCAAGTGAATTAAAACTCTCAAAGAGAAAAGAGGGGAAAAAACGCGTCAATTGTTCACAGGAAGCAGAATGCTTTTTGTTTAAAATTTTTTTTTGTATTTATTTGAAGTTGTTTCATAATTAGGCCCGGGGGGGTGAAGGTAAGGGGAAAAGAGAAAGAATGGACAAAGGATTTGGGAACTCAGCATTCCCTAGGAAATGGTAGTGGATGCAGAAAACATGTATTATATAGATGTACAGAAAACTTAGAAAACAGAATGGACACAACAAATTCAGTGTTACAAAGAACGTATAAAACCAGTAACAAATCACAGGCTTGAATGGAGCATGTATTACACTTTGGAAAATTACTACAGGAACATCCTTTTAGTGATATCCTCCCACACAGATGATATTTTGCCCAATTTAAGCAAAATTTCAATTTATGTTGTTATTTTTCAGCTCATGAATTTAATGCTCATTAGAATCCAGGGCCTATCTGCCAAGATGTGTGGAAGAATTGCATGTGTCCAAAAAGGAGCTAATTCTTGGACTAGATAGCAAGAGAAAAGAAATAATTTTCCCTGTACCCAATCTTATCACATTGAAAAACAGAAAGAAAAAAAAGATTTTTTTTTTTTTGGTACGTGTGTGGAAATAACTCCAAACACTTTAAATTGCAGTTATTCCACAACTGTTTTTCTGATCTTGGTTTTCTTTGTAGATGGTGACTTGTTCTTTCTGTTAAGACTATTTTAGCTGGGCACAGTGGCACATGCTTGTAACCCCAGTGGCTGGGGAGGCTGAGGCAGGAGGATCGCAAGTTCGAAGCCAGCCTCAGCAACTTAGAGAGGCCCTAACCAACTTTTGAGACCCTGTATCAAAAAATAAAAACAGGCTGCGGATGAGGCTAAGTGGTTAAGCACCTCTGGGTTTAATTTCTTGGTACCAAAAAAAAAAAAAAACCAAAAACCATGATTTTATTATTTTATTAACTGTCTGATAAAAGTACTATCGTAATCCAAGTTTTACTTAAAAAAGAGCATTTTTATATGTTTATATACATATATGCATAGATAGAGGATAGAGAGAAAACAGAGATGGCAGAAAGAGAAAGAAAGAGAAGGCAGGTTGATGATAGCTAAAAAGAGACTGAGAGAGGAAGATGAGAGAAAGGGAGGGTAGCTGGCTATACAGACAGATAAATAGAAATTAGGATCAGGTTCCCAAATGAACTGCCTGACACTTTTTTGAACCTCAACTCAATCACAGAACTGTACTTTGGATATTAATTTGACATGGAGGGAAGGGTGAAAAAAATATCACCTTTTCAGGCTCAAGTCTGAAGATACCATGCACACATAAATGAAAGTTTCCCAGGTCTAAGAGAGTAGGCAGGCTGCTTCTCAAGGCAGACAAAACCCCATGGAGTGACAGAGCACTGGCAGAGGCTGAAACAACTTCTCAGAGCCATAGGAAAGCCTCAGTGGGTGTGTGCATCCAAGTTCGATTTCTTAACATTTATCGAGGGCAAGAGAAAATGTCTCTCTGTGCTTCTGTAGTGCTAGAGAGGTGGCTTAGCAGTTGGAGCGCTTGCCCTGTGTGTGCAAGGACCTGGGTTCAAACCCCAGCCCCACATACATAGTTAAGTGTCGAGGAAACAAAGGCCAGATGAAAAAAATAAATAAAATTGATTCTCTCTTGCTCTCACTCTCACTCTCAATCACTCTCTCTCTCTTTAAAAAAAGAAAAAAATCCTGCCATAGGGTAATTGTATCTTGGTGGCAGAGCACTTGGCTGGCATTCTTGAGACCTTAGGTTCCATTGTGAGCTTGGAAAAAAAAAATCTTGCTGTAGAAAAAGAAAGGAGGGCTACCAGTGGTATTGTGCTAGGAACTCCTTCAAGAAGTGATTGCTGGGGCGCTCAGAGGAGTGCGTCCCCACACATCCCACCCGTTCCCTCAAGGCTGCGTCTAACCAGCATATCTCCTTCCTCCCCTGTGGAATTCCCTCACCCTCCCCTGCCTCTCAAATCACACTTCAAGGCCAGCTCCTTTACACACCTACCTCCCAACCCATCCTCCCATCAAAGGCAATTTGTCTTTCTTCTGACATCCCAAGGCATATATTGCTTGTACCAACTTGTACCGAACATGTGTCACTTAATCATATACCATAGCAACTGTTCTAGGAATACATGCCTGGGTCTCCATCGAAACTACAAATTCCTGAGGAAAGATGAAATACTTTTCCCCCTCCACTAAGGCTCCCCACCCCCAGGGCACTAAGCAGGGTGATATGTAGCTTGTGGGAGATTAATAAAAATCTTAAGGGTAAATGAAGCAGTGAACAGAAATCAGTACAGAAAAAGACCACTGGAGTGAAAAAAAGTAGTAAGAAATGGGATTAATCTAAGAAGGTGAGTGGCTTTGGTACAAACAGGAGGAGGTTTGGCTCAGGGTTAGGGCATAGGCCTAACAGGGCCCTGTGTGTAGTTTCCTCAGACAACCTTTATTAGAATATGCTTCAGTGGTACGGGTGCTTTTAAAGGGTTTAAGGGGACAGAGGACTCTCTCCAGAGCTAAGAGGAACAAAGACCCTTACAGAGAAGAACCGCCAAGGCAGTGGGTTAACTGGAGAGGTGAGATGAAAGAATGCATTTAGAGCCAACAGTTGAGCACTATCGTGGAAATGCAGGGAGTAGGCAAATGTGTATCTTAGCACCTAAATTAAGAATAGGTATGGTTGGTGGAAGCAAGGAAGTGGAGCCAGGAAGATGAGCCCAAAGTAATGCACTCAGCTCCTGTATCCACGTGCTCAGCATCTTTGGATTAAACCAACTGTGCACTGAAAATATCCAGGGCGGGAGAATGCATCTGTACAAGCATTTTTTTCTTGTGGTTAGCCCCTAAGCAATTCATTGTAAGGATTATTTGCATGGCATTTACCTTGTAATAAGTACATCAGAAGTAATCTAGGTAGAGATGAAAGGTTATATGTAGGTTATACACAAATCCTAAGCCAGTTTATACAAGGGACTTGTGCATTCAGGGGTTTTTGTATCTGCTGAAGATCCTGGAACCAATCTCCCATGGATACTGATGAACAACTGCAGTTTCCTTGCTCCAAAAATATAGATGACCTGGAGGAACATGACTCTGTGAACGCAGAGGGAAAAGGAGAGTAACACAACTGCCAATGAACTTGAACAAGAGCACTAAAAGGGCGATAGAACAAGCTCCCTGCACTCTCTGGAGCCTTTTCTATCTAGACCCCTACAGATCCTGGGACTTCTACCAGATTCAGTTAGTTTTCAAACAGCAGCAAATTTGGTTATCAATACCAGAGCTATTTAAAAAAGTGAAAAACAGGCTAGCTAGGAGAAAAAACTTGCTTAATTTTTTCTCAAGACGTTACTATGTAAATAGCTATTCAATTTGGATAGGAAATAATAATCTTAAATAAACCTGAAATTTAAAGGAGTTTCAACAAGGAGAGCAAAAATAATATATTATTGTTATTTTTCTGTTAAGCATATAGGAAAGCACTGCAATTAGGGGCACAGTGATACCGAAAGAAGAAAAAGAATTGTGAAGAGAGAGTGATGAAGCGCTACGAAGCCAAACATCTGGATATTTTTTGGAAGTGTATAGATTTTCAAAATAAATTGATACTTTTTATCCAGATGTTTAGCATATTGTCGACACCATCAGAATGATCAATTTTATAAGTTTGAGAATGTCAAGTCAGGTGTCATATAAATTAAGCTTCATCAAGTTACATTTTCAGCCACACTCATTAGCTACAGACATTTACAGAACAATGTCAGCTAAAATCCAGAACAAAATCAAATGCATCACTTTATCTAGTTACTTTAAAAAGTCAATTGAGGGGCTGGAGCAGTGGCTCAGTGGTTATGGCGTTGGCCTGGCATGTGCGAGTACATGAGCTCGAACCCCAGCACCACATACATGACTAAGTGTCTGAGGAATGAAAGCCACATGAAAAACTAAATAAAAATTGCTCCTCCCTTTCTCTCTCTCTCTTACTGTCCCATCTTTCTTTAAAAAAAAAATCTCAATTGACTTCTTTAAGTTTTTATGAAAGGAAACACAAAACAGGTTAACTATAAATCATGTCTGAACTAGCAAGACAGTAAAGTACTTAACTAGAAATTGAATTCATTAAAATATTGTGTTTTAATTAAAACAAGCATGTCAGAAATGCTCAATCCCACTAATATTATATTACATGTATATAATATGTTACTGTGATACTAATATAAAATGCTTAAAAATGAGAATTTTTTTGTAGCTGGAGTGGTGGCTCAGCAGTTACAGCACTTGCCTAGCATGCGCAAGTATGAGAGTTCAAACCCCAGCACCACGTACACAACGAAGTGTTGGAGCAACGAAAGTCACATAAAAAAACTAAATAAAATTGATTCTCTCTCTCTCTTACTGTCCCTCTTTCTTTAAAAAAAAAAAAAAAGAATTTTTTCCCATCATATTAATTTAAGAAGACAGGATAACCAGAGTTGACCAACAAATGGGCAGGCTGAAATGTAAATTGGTAGAAGTCTTTTGAAAGGTATTTTGTCACTGGCTATTAAAATGGAAAACTTGTATATTCTGTAAATCAGCAATTCTACTTACAGAATTCTTTCTAAGGAAATGCTCTGAGTGCATATAAATACTCTTTTCAGCATTATTTCTAAAAGTGAAAAAATAAGAAACAGCACAGATATTCAATTTGATTTACATTTATTTGATTCAATTGATCAAATAAACTGTGTTTAGCTGGTAAACAATGAAATAATATGAAACACATTTTAATGAAATTATTTATACAGACTAACCAAAAGATATATATGATGTCATCAGTGAAAAAGTTAGTGCCACAAAATATCTATGATGCCCTAATATAAATCAATACTTGGTTAAAATTGTTATAATAAATATGAAAAATCTAAAGGAATTTATAAAAGCTCACAGCAGCTGTCATGAAGGAATGGCCACAGACTAAAATAACCTATTTCTGTGCTCTTTTGAATTTTTTAATAACATTTATTGGTGAGATCAGGAAAAATTGTTTTTGTTTTCTTTTTTTAAAGAGAGAAGGACAGTGTGTGAGAGAGAGAGAAAATCAATTTTTATTGAGTTTTTCACATGGCTTTCGTTGCTCTGACACTCAGTTGTGTATGTGGGTACTGGGATTTGAAACTGTGTACTTGGGCATGCCAGGCAAGCGCCGTAACCACCAGGCCACTGCTTCAGCCCCAGGAAAAATCTTTTAAAAATATAGAGCAAGCAATAACTCTTTTGAAGTTCCTTCCCAGTCAGTGTCAGCAATTCTACTACTAGGGAACAGACAAAATGTGTCCCTATTGAACTACATATTAGATAACATTACAAACACACACATGAACAAGGCAGACACCTTCTGAAACCTCCAGGTTTTAATTAGTTAATTTCTACATCTGTCATTAGTCAATTCCATCATACTTCATATTTTTTTAAAGATAGAAGGACAGTGTGAGAGAGAGAGAGACAGAGAGAATTAATTTTTATTGAGTTTTTCACATGGCTTTCGTTGCTCCAACACTTAGTTGTGTACGTGGGTGCTGGGGTTTGAACCCTCACACTTGTGCATGCTGGGCAAATGCCATAACGGCCAAGCCACCACTCCAGCCCCCATACTTCATATTTTTTAAATGTTCCAAAAGATACTAGTAACCATACCCAAAGAAGATGGAAATAATATTAGAATTAGTAATTATGACACAGATGTTTTAGATACAATTCCAAAGGCACAAACTATCAACGAAGTAAGTGATAAGGTGTCATTAGAATTAAAAACTTTTGCTCTGTGGAGGAAAATCTCAAGAGAATGAGAAGACAAGCCAAAAGTTGAGAGAAAATATTTGCAAAAAGCACATCTGATGAAGTACTTTACCCAAAATATAAAGAATTCTTTTTTTTTTTTTTAAGAGAGAGGGACAGTAAGAGAGAAAAAGAAAATCAACTTTCATTTATTCTTCCATCTTGCCTTTGTTTCTCTGACATTTAGCTGTGTAACATGGTGCTGGGGTTTGAACTCGGGTCCTTGCACATACCAGGCAAGTGCTGTAACCACTGAGCCACCGCTCCAGGGCCATACAAAGAACCCTTAAAACTCAACAGTGATAAATAAAAAGGAGTAAAAGACCCAAACACACCTCACTAAAGGAAATATGCATATGTCAAAAAATATATTAAAAGTTATTCAACCTTCTTACATCATCAGGAAATGCAAATTGAAAAGAGATACCACTACACACTTTAAAATAGTTAAACCACAAAGCACTAGCAAGACCCACTGCTGAGGAGCGACAGGAGCTCACATTCCTTGCTGGTGGGAAACAGCCATTTCGGAAGACATCTCGTCAGTTTCTTACAAAACTAAACAAACTTACTATACAGTCCAGCAATCACATTCTGTGGTACTTATCCAAATTACCTGGAAACTTAAGTCCACACAAAAACCAGCATATAGATGTTTATGCAACTTTTTTTTCGTAATTCCTGGATGGAACAACCATTTTGTCCTTCATCAGACAAACAGACAAACTGATTCATCCAAACAATGAAATATTACTTAGCACTAAAAATAAATGAGCAAGTGATTTCTGAAGAAAGCATGGAGGAAACTTAAATGTATATTACTAAGTTAGTGAAAGAAGTCAATCTATAAAAGACAAATGCTACAAGATTTCAATTATCATACATGCTAGAAAAGGAAACTATGTAGACACTATGAAGGTGAGTGGTCACCAGGGTTATAGGGAGGAAAGGATGAAGACAGAGAGCCCAGAGTTTTAGGGCAGTGAAACGATTCTGTACAAAACTATAACGGTGGATACATTTGTCCACATCTGTAGAACATAAAACATTCTACAGTGTGAACCTTAATGCAAACTCTGAACTTTGGGTGATAATGATCTCCCGATGCCGGTTTGCCAATTATAACAAATCTAACACTGGTGCTGGATGCGGAGAGGGAGAGGTTTTGCATATGTTGGGACAGAGTATATATGGAAACTTTGTACTTTCCACTCCATTTTACTGTGAACCCCAAACTGCCCATAAAAATGAACTTTATTAGTTTAAAAAGAAGATGAAATCATAGTCTACATTCTAGAAATTACTCACTGTCATGATCAATGGGAGCCATCAATCATAGTGATCTTTATGATATAATTGGAATCTGTCTCAATTTATAATATCCATATACATTCAAATTACTTTAAGGTATTAAATTACTAACTTCTAGAAACATATCATGAATCATAATGTGCAGTTATCCTTTCTCATGAGACCTTATGCTTATGAGAGTTTGGGAACCCTAAAGATTCAGGAGCCCCAGGAACTCTGTGAGATTAAACAAGATGTTGTCACCTATTTCAAAGCTGAAATAGAACTATTTTTTAACAAACAAAGATACCTGTCAGCTTTATTCATCACACCACAAAATTGCTCTTAAAAGCCCAGCTGTTGTCATTATTGTTGGGATTAATGCAGAAAAGGCACAATATTGGAATTAACATGTAAGCCAGAGGCATGCTCCAGTTTGTACCACGGCTGGGTTCATTTGATCCATTTTGGACATAGGTAAGTGTGGCTCTCAGCCTGTTTCTGTCAAAATCTAATTATGTCTACACATGCAAAGACATGGAAAGAACTTTGATCAGAAAATTAAAATCCATCCTTTGGGGCCTGGAGTGGTGGCTCAGCCGTTATGGTGCTTGCCCAGCATGCGTGAGTACATGGGTTCAAACCCCAGCACCCACGTACACAACTAAGTGTCAGAGCAACGAAAGCCATGTGAAAAACTCAATAAAAATTGATTTTCTCTTTCTCTCTCTCTCTCTCTCACCATCCTTCCCTCTTTAAAAAAAAAATCCACCCTTTCTTAAAGGTACTACTTTAGGCAAAGTTGTTTTGGTCCAATATATTGGGTTAATTGCCTGATCGTTCACATCACTATGTCTGTGCAAGCAAAGACTTAGCATATTCAGCCCCACCATTTATATGTGTGTGTGTGTATGTGTCCACACATATGTATACGTATGTAGATATATATGTAGAGAGAAAGAGAGACAGAGTCGAGTAAAAAGTACCCTTTTTCCAAAGGCAGTATCTGTAAAATTCAAGGTGAAGTATTCATTTAACAATGTAGGGGCTGGAGTGGTGGCTCGGCAGTTACTGCATTTGCATGTGCGAGGACATGGGTTCAAACCCCAGCACCACATACACAACAAAGTGTCAAGAGCAACGAAAAACTAAATAAAATTGATTCTCTCTCTCTCTCTCTTTCTCTGTCCCTCTTTAAAAAAAAAAGCTTCTTTCAATGAGTGAATGGTTTGGCAACACTTGACTTTTTTCTTTTTCAGCTTATTCTTAGCTGATATAAAAATTATACATATTTAGGTGTGCTATGTGATGGTTTTATACCCATACACATTGTGTGCTGTTTAAATTAACGTAAACATATTTCTCTTTGCACGTGTTTACCATCTCTTTGTAGTAAAATACGTTCTTAAAAAAAAAAGCAATGTAGAACAAGGCTAAGCATTTTGAATTTAGTCTACAGTACATAACATTTTGGCAATAAATTTGCCAAAATTTGATAATACATTTATGAGACAAAATTTAAATCTTATTAAAGCTTTACCTCCATGCTAATATCATCAGCTAGTTTGGAAAAATGACCACTACTATTTAATTTTACTGATAAAATCTATCAATTCCACTTTTAGGGAAAAGCGATAGGCTCCAAGTCTTAGATTAGGGATACTTTTACACAGTTTTCTTTCTCAGTGAGCAGTAATGTATATATGATTCTATGACTTGCTTGAAAGTATACATCTACTTTAAAATCCACCATAATGGATAGGATTAAGAAAATGCTGTGGTCCAGTTTCCTTTAAATGCATTTGTTGACTACCAACAATATGCTGTGTGCGTGGTAAGCAATGCGAGGAATGAAAAACCACTCTCTTCCTGGAGTTCATGGGTGTAGATTTCCCAAACCTGAGATCTTGGGAAAATGGTGATCTAGACAAAATTTTTATTTTAATTCAGTTTTCTTCACCAAAAGTGTCTCTTATCTAAGAGACTTTCCCTACCTAAAACCATAGTAATTATCACTTGAATATGGTGTGCTAAATTTTCCCAACAGGTAATCTTGGTAAAAAGTTAAGGAACTGCTGAATTGTGGATCTTTTCAAACAAATGAAGATACCTCCATTGACACGCAGAAAATAAACTGGCTGAAAGTAGCTTTGACATTGGCAACGTGGTCCTGCTTTGGCCACACCTGCTCCAGCTGTTCTTGTAGCTGCTATTTTTTTTTTTTTACTGACGTGTGTTCGGAACCCCATGAGCAGCAACTTTTCTCACAATATCCCCATGCAAAATTTCCAAGAAGTTCAACTAATAATGTAGAAATCATTACCTCTGCATTTTAAGTCAAATAAAAGACTACTAAAGACAAATTTTTTCTCAAGTCACTCTTTATGGCTCTTGTGTATCATGAAATATATGCTACATTTTTTTATGTTTCTTTCTCTTTTTTTTTTCTTTTTTATGTTAGGGACTGAACCCAGTACCTTGTGACAGCTAAGACCACACTCTACCACTGATCTACACCCCCAGCCTATATATTTACATCTCTGCCCAGTGAAAAAGAATGTGTTTGGATAAAGAGATAATTGCAAATTTTTTATAAATGTAAATAATTACATTTCAAGGTCATCTATGTTCAAACTAAAAACATTTTCTTAGCACTGTGTCTTGATAGGTTCAAGACAAAGATCATATTTAAGAGAAATGAATTAAGTCAAAAAAGGCAAAAGAAGGAAGAAATAGCTTTACGTTGTTTTTATTTGGCAGGCAAACAGCTGCAACTGTATTATTTAATACCTTCTACAAATCTATATGATTTTGGGTTCCATTTTACAGGGATTTTTTTTTTTTTTTTTACATTGAAACAGAAAGTTCTGAATAAGCCCTAGAGTATATAGCTAGGAAATGCTGGAGCTGCGATTTGGGGTCAAAATCCAGAGATCAATCTATTCTATCAATTACCCATCTATTCCTATTTAAAATATAAGATTTTTAAGCCTGAAATATGCATATTAGTGCTTTACATCTTAACTTACATTTTTTTACAAGCCGTGGGACACCTGCAGTTACTAAAAGAGTAATCAAATCCGGTACAACTTTTCCATGAAAGAAGATTAAGAGACTCTATTAAAATAAATAATGCAGATGGTGAGATCAAAGACAGCACCCTTGTACCTTTAGCCCTAGCTCAAACCCATAAATTCTGAGAACCTTTCATTTACAAGGATCTCAGAAAATTATTTTCGTTTTCTACCAGATATTATCTCCCTCTCTGAATCTCTGAGCTCGCCTCTTTCAAAAGGACAGCAGCATAGAGTACAAGTAGTTTGGGTCCAAATGATCTGTGGACGGTCTTCAAAAGTCCAATAGCAGAGCCTGATATGGTGGCATACATCTGTAATCCCAGAACCTTCAGAGGCTGGGGCAGGAGGATCACAAGTTTGAGGCCAGTGAGACCCTAAGCAACATAGTGAGACACTGTCTCAAAATAAAAAATAAAAAGGACTGGGAATGTGACTCAGTGGTAAAGTAACATGCCCCTAGGTTAAATCCCTGATACCAAAACAGAAAAAAAAAGTCCGTAGTAAAGATTCTCCAAATACACTAATTTACCATATTGGTTTGGCCTCTAATGAGGTTGTGACCTCACTCTGCAGAGGCTCCCTACTTCACAGGGCCATCATTCTGACCAGACCTCTAATCTCCATCCTTACCACTTTCCAAAACTATAAGTAAGAAATTCCAATAAACCACCCTCTTCCATAGCATGATCTGCAAACCGTGTTTTCTTCCACCTTCCTCCACTATCCAAATTCTACTGACCATCCTTCCAACTGTTGCCACAGCATTCTTAGGACCCTTTGTTTCATTTTAAATGGATTATCTCATATCCTCAACCTTTTGTATCTCCATCTATTCCTCCTTTGAGTCTGTGGATCCTGGCTATCCCACAGCAGGATTTTTACAATCATTGTCTAATCTAAGGACCAAAACCATTGCAGACCACATGCACCACCCCACCCCAGACACAGACACAGCAAATAATCATGATTTATGAAGAACTCTGCAGTGGCTCAAGCTTCTTTTCATGCTAGCTTCTCCCATTGTGGTTGCACAGCATCAATATCCATGCAGAGGAGTTCTACTTTCAGGAAGAATGCAGAGGGTCACAGAAGACCTTCAGTCCTGTGCATAAGAAGGAGAAAAACCAAAAGCACATTAATACTGGACAGTAGCTCCAAAGGAGTCAAATTAACTGAATTTCAAAAGAAGCAAGTCCTTCATAGATAAGCAAGCCTCAGTAGCAGCTTCCATATTTGGGGCCAACTGGGTATAGGTACACAGAAATTAGGGTCTGATGCAAACAGAAAGCAGAAAGATGTGGGGAAGCAAGCCGAGCTTAACAATGGAGCTGGCTCGATATCAAGCTGAATTCTGGAAGAGTTCTCTATATTAATCAGTGTTCTGCAGAGAATAAGAGCAAATAAATAGATGATGATGAAGATAGATGATAGATTAGATAGATGATAGATGATTGGTTGATTGATAATTTGCTATCAGGAATTGGCTCTTGTAATTACAGAGGTGAAGAAGCCCCAAATTGATTAGTTGAATACCCGGAGAGCCAGCAGGACAGTTCCAGTCTGAGACCAAAAGATTGAGAACTAAGAGAAACAAAGGTTTGAGGTCCAGTGTGAGTCCAAGTCCAAAGGCAGGAGGGAGAACAACCAATGTCCTAGCTTGGAGAACAAGGCAGAGGAAAATTCTTTCTTAACCTATTTGTTCTATTCAGACCTTCAATGGATTAGATGAGGCCCATCCACATTGGGAAGGACAATCTGTTTTACTCAGGCTACCAATCCAAACACTACTGTTATCTGAAAACACAGTCACACACATACCCCAAAATAACCTTTAACCCAATACATGAGCACCCTGTAGTCCAGTTAAGTTGACACATAAAATTTAACCATCACAAGTGCCAAAAACAAAACACAGCTATGTGTTGCTTAATGACAGGGATATGTTCTCAAAAATGCATCTTTAGTGATTTCATCATCATGTGAACATCCATAGTGTACTTATTCAAGTCCGGATGGTATACATCAGTCACTCAATGTGGCCTCTTGATGCAACCAAAAGACATGGTAAGCGCAAGATGTAAGAGTTGTTACCAGCATAGCACAGCAGTTTTATAGTAAACTTTTTTGATAAGTAGAAGTAGTATATAAGCATAAATAATTTTAGATAATTATTATCTAAAATAGTAATTAAAATTATGATAACCAATAAACCAGTAACAGTCTTTTATTATCATTAGCAAATGTTATATTCAAAATTAAAAAGGGGTTGGGGTCTGGGGAAGTGGCTCAACGGTTAAGCACCCCTGAGTCCAATCCCTGGTACCCACCCACCCCCTAAAAGAGATGACTAGGACATCATGAGGTGATAGGAATTTTTGACCTCATTATAATATGGAACCACCCTTCGTATTTGAGGTTTGTCATTGACTAAAAAAACTGCTCTATGGCTCCTGACAGTAAGTCCATTTGCCTAATTATTCTACCCTGCAGGAATATTGCCCAGTAAGAGACCTTGGGATAGAACTAGACAGCACTTAGATTTCATAGGTTTGCTCAGTAAATAGGTTCTAGGTCCTTGTTGCCACTGGTTTAGAGATAAACCGAACTAACTAAAGTTGAAATCCAACTTCCTGTCAGTCAAGTCCTAATAATAATATCAACAGGATAAGGTCCTCTAGCAGCAGGGAAGTTGTGAGTTAGCTAAAGGGCAAAGAGAGATCTCTATAATCTCATATGAAACCACAGGTTAACCAAACTCACTTAAGCTGCAGTTAGTCTCCTGCTCAGTTTGACCCAAGGTGGGATCTGAATGGTTGGTTATTTCCTTACCCAGCTGCCTTCCAGAGGAAATGGAACATGCTGTCTAAAGTAAAGCAAAACAACTACAAAAATATTAGCTAGTTCAGTCTCCACTGTTCTTTTATTTGAAGAGAAAATCCATACATACGCTTTAGCATAAAAGTTATAGGGGAAAGAAGAAAAATGATCAATAATAAAGAGAAGGAAAAAAAAACAGATAATAGAGACAGACCCATAAATCCTGACAGGTTAGTAGACAAGGGCTTTAGAAAACAGTTACTACAAATAAGTTAAAGAATCTGGAGAAAAATATGGATAAATGGGTGAATGCATAAGGAATTTCATCATAGAATTATAAACTCTAAATAAATAAGCATTCTGTACTGAAAATTATAATATCTGAGATAAAGAATTAAGTGGACAGATCAATAAGGTAGAAAAAAGGATCCATGAACTCAAAACAGATCAAAAGTTTAAAATACAGGTGCATGCCTAGGAAAACCTAACCACCCGCATGGCTGCTGGTTGCTCTGAGTCTCTGAGGCCTAAGACGGCCTCTGAGTCCTTTAGGTGCTCCTATTGCATATGATAACATCAAAGTTGTAGGTAAACTGGGAGATGTATATGATGATCAAGGACACATTCATCTCAATATCGAAGCTGATTTTGTTATTTTCAGCCCTGAACCTGGGCAAAAGCTTATGGGTACAGTTAATAAAGCGTCTTCTAGCCACATTGGCTATCTAGTACATGGATGTTTTAATGCCTCTATCCCTAAACCTGAGCAGATGTCAGCTGAGCAGTGGCAAACCCTAGAGATAAATGTGGGTGATGAACTAGAATTGGATGTGTTTCGTTTAGACTCAGATGCAGCTGGAGTGTACTGCATTTGAGGAAAAGTATATATTACTTGTTTACAATCCAAGTGCCCTCATGTTTCTGAAGAAGTAGCAGAAACTGGCATTAAGGGATCCATTGAAAAAAAATTCAATAAGAAAAAGTAAAAGAAGAAAGACCCAGAAATTTATGAAGTAAATGATAGAACTACAGAACTAGCAGATTTTGCAGACATCACTCCAAAGGAAGAGGAAGAGCTCTACAGCTTAGTAATAATCTGAATAGTCTCTGAGAGGAAGAACCAAAGAAAAGGAAGAAGAAGAAGCTCCAAGAAGATCAGGATCCTATTCTTCAAGGCAGTGACTCCAGTGGTTACCAAAGTGACCACAAAAAGAGAAAAAAGAAAAGAAAACACAGTGAAAAGGCTGAACTTACATCAGTTCTGGAATCTCACCTAAAAAGAAATGAAAAAGTAATTATCTTTAGAGCATTTAAAATGTGATCTTGTTGATAAAAGACTTAAACACAATAGATGAGTAGATGTTTTGAAAATGCTTATGTTGTGCTGAATGTGGTGGCTCACACTTATAATTCCAGCTATTCAGGAGGCTGAGGGAGGAGTAGCCTAAGTTCAAGACCAGTCTGGGCAGCTTAGAGCATGTTTAAAAAAATTCCGGGGATGTAGTTCAGTGGCAGAGCACCCTTGGGTTCAGTCCCCAGGATTGTAAAATAAATGAAAAGACTATGTATACCAGTAGTTTATAAAAAAGGGAACACGAGTGATGAGGAATTGGAGGGTACACTGGCTAATGTGGATAGCACCAGTGTTATTAAAGTGCATTTTATTGTGGCCAGAGTAAAACGGCTAAGAGCTGCTCTCATTTTCGACTCTTGCATTCTTCCATGTTACGCTTTCCTCTGAACATTCGCAAAAATACTTTATAAAATACAGCGTTATTGCTATCAAAAAAAGATTGAAATACAGATAAAAATAGTGAAGAAATTGAACAGAACATAAGATAACTCTCTTATAATAGTTTAATACACGTAATTTGAGTCCCAGAAGAAGGAGACAGAATGAATGGAAGAAATTTTGGACAAATTTTTTTCAAAATTCATGGATAACCCTACAGAGGCAAGAATACAAAAACCCCAAAATGATTTAAACAAAAGGAAAAAGACAAGCACCTATGCACCTCATAGTTATATTGCTGAATCCCAATGAAGATAATATTTTCACTCATTTGTGGAGGTTGGAGCTAAACCCAGGCCTGTGTTAAAGGTAATCAGTATCATGTATTAGACCCAACAAAGGCATAGCAACACATAATTTAGAGTAATCATAGAGATATATTGTTGTGAGGCAAGTGGAGAAGGGGAAAGGGAGGAAAAAAGGGAAGGATCTAGAAGGTAATTCTGGTTTAAGAATATATACATATCATATTGTTACTTTATATGCATTTATGATTGTACAATAAATCAATTTCTTAATAAAAAAGAAAATATTACTAACAATAGAATGACATCTCTAATGTTTTTAAAGAAAAATATTGCCAACTTTTATTTCTGTATCCAGTGGCATGAAATATGATTTGATATCCACATGGAAAAACCCAGGCAGCACTCATGTAAGTTCCTAAATCTGTTAGCAGCCTCCTGCTATGATAACACTCTGAATTCTGTCTCCCATAACCAAATGATTTCTAAAGCTTCCAAGTCCAGGAAATCACTCTCTACCGCAGCTGACTTGTCTTTGAATACACTCATCTCTTTATTTTTACTACGTTATCTCTCTATGATTCCTACACCTTCCATTTATAATATTCTCCAGGTATTTTCATCTTTAAAAACAATTTAAAGCATAGTTGCTCCTGTATCACCTTCATACCATTTTTTACAGCCAAGTTCTTCAAAGAGATAACTACATGTACTGCATTTATCTCCTGCAACTTGACACACACCATTTAAACTACTCTGGCAAAGATCACCAATGGCATATTGTCAAATCAAACTGACATTTTCCAGCATCATACTAACCTTTCAACAGCATTTAACCCCGTTGACACCAACCCCTACCCCACCCCTGTTGATCACTCTTTTCAGGAATTTTTCCTCTTCTTTGGCTGCCTCTTCTGGTTCTTCTCTGTCATCTTGATTACTCTTTTTCAGTTTCCTTTACAATGTACTATTTACTTTTATTACGTTATTTTTTCCTGCCTTAACTATTGTGAGGCTACCTGCCTATGTTTATACTACCTGCACTAGAATTCTATGTTTACAGTACTGGTAATAGAAGATTATGTATCATTTGTCTATAAGAATTCAAAAACAGTAATTGTTTTGCTATTAGAAAACAAGAATTCCTATTTCCAGCGTACCCCAGTTAATCAGTAAATCACACAATAATTAATTAACTCACTTTGAAAATGACAAGTCCTTAAATTTTGAGGAGGAAGCAAACCTTCATTATATATCTTTCTATTTTTGCTCTTTCAAAATCACCATAATATTCACAAAAATTCTAGTTTCTATATAAATTAAATAATATTTTTGTCCTGTCAACTAGAGTCTATTATCTTGCTATGACCAAAATATCTGACCAAAACAACTTAGAAGAAGAAAAGTTTATTTGGAACTCACAGTCCACGGGTGGCTGACTCCATTCCTCTGAGCCTGAGGTGAGGCAGAATATCACAGAGGGGGGAGCATGGCAGAGGAAACTTCAGCAGGAAGCAGAGAAAGCAGAAGAAAGGAGCCAGGGACAAGATATGATCCAAGGGCAAGCCCATGACCTACCTCTTTCAGTCATGCCCTGTCTGCCTACTGTTGCCATGCAATAGTCCATTCTAATTAATTATCTTTCTTTTCACATTTTTCAGTACTGGGTATTGAAACCAGGATTGCTGATGCTAGGTAAGTGCTCTATCCCTGAGACACATCCCCAGGCCTCCATTCAAATTATTAATCTATCAAAGCTCTATTAATCCAACCAATGAGATTACAGCTCTTATAATCAAATCATTTCACCTTTGGACATTCCTCAGTTTCCTAACACATGAGATTCATGTGCAAACAACAACGGTATTCGTATGTGTTACATGCACAATTCCCATACACATAAACACACATATATATTAGCTGCTGAAATTTTTACTTTTTCATAGGACTGGTAGAATATTAGTGTATACTAAACACTTATAAATTACTACTGTACTCTGTTATATCATATTTACTTTAATATTTTCTTTTCATAATAATTTTAAGATCATTTATAATGAATGTATGATAAAATTTTTTCTGAAGAGAATTCAGAAATATATACAGAGTGTTTTCAGAAAAAAATATCAGCACATCTTCTGAAAATGTATAGTAATATGTAGAAGTAAATATGTTATTTCTTTCTCCTTTGGGCTTGGAATGATTTCCTTTTCTCTGGCCTCTATTTGATACTAGGGTTCACTGAAGTTTGTTGCTATTTTATTGTCATACAATTAGACATTAAGGAAAACTCGAGAACATTAGAGTTACTCAGGCCAGCAATAAAGTCACTCTTTTTCAGATTGTCTGTGCTACAGCTTCAGAAAGAACAGGATGACTGGATGAGGTCTTTAAGAAAAGCATCTCTGAAATTCTGAAATGTATGCAAAAGTCCCAGCCATGAGCTCAGTCCCCTCACTTCTCTCTTTGCTCCATCCCATGTTGTGTGGATGCATTTGGAGGATGCAAACTTGGGAATAGGCGATCAAACATGAACAAGGGCATATTGATATAAAGATTGGTGAAAGATTTTATAGATGAGGTTGGAGCCTCACTTCACCTGCACCCAAGCGCCAATGCCCAATGGTCCACCAATAAGATTTCCTAAGCCTCAGAAAACTGACTGACTCACCGCTCCCGACCAAACTAACTTTCCTCCTACACAAGTTCTCCTCTGTATCCCTCCAAAGAAAATCTTGATTCAATGCTTCCTAATCTCTCACTCTGTGACCCTGCCTATGTTCTCAGGCACAATAAGTCACATTGCTAATCTAGCACCCTTCTTGCCTTCTTCAGTGGACGGGCCTTGTCTGTGCAGTAAAATCCAGGTCACATCAGTACCTACCTTCTGCTCTGTCGTTGTACCTGACACCAAGAACTTCCTGCCTCTGAGCTTTGCTTTCAGTCTCCTGACTACCCTTCCCTACTCCCCATTCCTGACAACAGCTACTGATCTTTTAAGACAAGACCTGACTGCTACCTTCTCTAGGGAGCCTTTCCTGAATTTCTTCCTCTCTCACTCTCCACACAGCCACTCCCTCTTGTGGACCACCTTCCTCTTCATGGCCCTTGTGTATCACACAGAGGTCTCTCTAAAACACGGCTGTGCCCAGAGAGCAGGAGTCATGCCTTACTGTTATTGTAACCTGAGCATCTGGTACGGGGCCTCCCGTGTAAGAATCAACTGGACTGAAGGTAAGGATTCTTAGGACAGTTGCTATACCTGGACATGCAACCATTTTGAAATTTTTGGATAAACTAATTAATAGTCCCTTAATCAAAAGATTTACATTGGGAACGATTGATTAAATCAACCTAAGACTTTCCTCAAATGAAAAAACAAAAAATGTGGTAACAAAAGATGTTACCACAGGAATAAGAGCATCAACACATGGTTATTTCATAAAATCAAGCAAAGGCGTCAACAAGAAGATTCCTGTGGGTGACCAGATCTATAAAGCATTTAAGTATATTCTCAGAGCCTAGGAAAATAATTCTATTTTCTGTAGGTATTATTTAAAAATCTCCAAATTCCAGATCTTCAAAGGTGGAGAAATAAATACATTATGACAAAAATGATTTTACAAATCTTTAATAATTGCATTCTTATTTAAAACTGTAGCTTTCTACGTAGAATATGTGTGAGAGACCTCCTGATAGTTTCAAACTTGAAACTATAACAGCCCTTGTCAGCCTGGATGTCCCTGAAAGCAAAGCCCGAGACAAAGGCTGGTGTGCAGGTAGTTTAATTGGGAAGCGATCCCAGGGTGCAGAAGGGAAGGATTAGGGAGGATGAAACAAGGCCAAAGGGACAGCCGCTGCGGGGATGTGTAATTGAATTGGCCACTGCTACAGGCAACTGGTGCTAGAGCCTGCCAGGACCTTCTGAGGAGCCTCATTGAGATGCATGTCAGAGCTGTCTGCCTGGGGGAGGAAGAAGAAAAACGTGTATTCATTGGCTCTTTGTCCCTCTTGGTCAAGGGTGGCCCCTCAAGCAATAACTCCCACATTAACTCTACACATACACCCCACACACATACATACACACACACACCCTGATTGCTTCTGCCTGATTGTTGAACCAGTTCCATAATCAGGTATCCCACCCAAAGAAGCTCCAAAACAGATAGATACAGGAACTTTTCACATGCTGAGGTGATTACACTCTTGAGATTGTGCCTGCACAAAACTGGTCAGTGCAGAAGCAGCTGGAAAGAGAAAGGACTGAGATGATGGGGCATAAGCTATACACAGTGGACTCAGGAACTATGTTCCCATCCTAGCCCTAGTTTTTAGTTTTTGATACGCAGGCTTATATAATGCATCATATTTATTCAACAAACTTTTTAATAAGAGATCTACTATTATTTAAATTTCTCTCTCAAGTGTAATCCTCTCTTTCTTTAGTTTAATGGTCTCTAACCCACAAAAGAAATGTAGTGGAATATTCATTCATTTATTCAATCAATGCTTATTCTGCGTCAAAGTGTGTGTCTCTCAGTGTGCTATCTGTTCAAAATAGAACAAGTTAGAGAAGGAAAAATTTATTTTGGCTCACAGTTTCAAAGGTTCAGTCCATGATCAGCACAATAATATTCTGAGGCAGAATATTATGGCAGAAGGTGTGATGGAGTAAAGCAGCTCAACTTATGACAGCCAGGAAGCACAGAGAGAGAAAGAGAGAGAGGTGCCAGGGATAAATATGAACCCCAAAGTTGTGCTCCCAGTGACCTACCTTCTCCAGCCACACGCTACTGGTCCACAGTTAATCCATTCAAGTGGATCAATCCACTGATTAGATTATGGCCTCCTGAACTGATTGTTTTACCTTTGAACAGTTTTACAACATCTCAAAATAAGCTTTTAGGGGGACATCTCATATTCATAACAAACATTGAGTGAGTATGTGCAACTGCAGCCTCGGGACATGGCAGCTGCCAGCAAGGGTGGAGAATGGAGGGACTTTATGAGGGCTTGGTGTATCAGACTTGGGGATGATTATGGACTGTATTATAACAGAAGTAGTATCACGATCAGATTTGTAGTACTGGGAAGAATGATCAGGGTGTGACAGGATGGAGAAGGAGGAGATCAGTTAGGAGGCAATTACAGTAGTTTTAACTTTATGCACTCAGCACATATTGTATTTTGAATGGGGCAGGCATTGTTGTGGGAACTATGATCATATTAGTGGAATGGAGGGAATGGGCATGGTAGGATAGTAATGGATGATGGTGATGGTGGTGATGCGGGGAGGCCTTTGCATTGGTAGTGACAGTCACGGTGTGAATGTTATGTAGTGGTAGTGGTTATAGTAGTAGCAGTGAGTTCCTCATGGTGGTGGTGACAGTCATGGTAGTGGTAGTGATGATAGTGTTGAGGATGGTATTGATGGTGTTTATGCATGTGGTATTAATGCAAGTGGTAATAATACCCACCTTTTATTGTCTCTGTGCCAGGAAATTCCTAAATACTTGCCATATATTTGACTCATTCTAGGCTCCCAATCACCCTATTAGGTAGACATTATACTATATTCCACTTCCCATGAAGAAACTGACACCCAATCAATAAAGGTTAAAACAAGGTAAAGCTATAGGGGGTAACTTTAGATTGGATGGCCATGAGAGGCCTTTCTGAGAAGGTCATGTTTAGCTAAAAGCTGAATGACAAGAAGGTGCCCAACACACAAAGTTCAGGCTCATCAGGAAGGGGTCACTTGGGGAGAGGGGAGCCTTCCAGGCAGAGAAAAGCAGTACAATGGCCCCACAAATCACATGTGCCTGGAAAATCCCAGGCCTCCAAGGAAGGAAGACGAGTAATGAACACATCACCTGAGCTCTAGTATTGGCCGCAAGCTAAGATGGTGCTAATGCCCTGGGTCAAGCGACACATGAGCAGGAAAATGGGAAAGAGACTTTGAAAGGAGATGGGATCAGAGACATTTAGAAAGCAGGATCATCAGGGATTGACCGTTACCAGGACCAGGAAAGATAAGTGAGAACAAAGAGCTCTGAGGGACCAGATGCATGACAAAGCACTGGCCAAGATTCAGGGACTGTCTCTTCTGTTCCTTCTATAAATAAGGTCTTACTCAAATCTCCATTCTCTCAAATTAGGCACTGTAAGCCCCTTTTCCTCATGAGCTCTTGAAATTAAAATTTAAAAAATTATGTCTAAGATCACACAGCTAGTAAGCACTGAGGCAGGCATACTATTCAGTATGACTAATTCCAAAATCTTTCTTCTATAACAGAGATTTAGAAAAACATTAGGAACTGAAGCCACTTCTACAATGTTGGCCATTATCAGACTATGCCTTCCAACTTCCAATTCTGCTGCTGATTCATCAATCACTGGGGCCCAACATGGTTTTCAGCAATCAAAGTAAAGAGCTGAATAATTACAGTTTTAAACAAATCTAACAATATCATTATTTTAAAGTAAAAACTGTCACAGATCAAAGTTTTATTGAAAATAACTTCATTATAGTGCAATAAGCATTAATCCATGATGAAATACACATATATTTCTTTAAAACACATTATCAGAATCAATTTAAGTCAGACAAAGAATATAATGCATACACACTTTCACTGCAGCATTGTTTGCAATAATTAACAAAAAAAAAAAAACAAAATAAATCACTAACAACATGGTTGTGATTCAAAAAAATTTTTTTCAAAACATAAAACCAAACTGCTTTTATATGGAAGAATATCTAATAAAGTGAGAAGACTGTTATAATGTACGATTGGACATAAGATTATAAAAAACAAATGTTGTATAAGCTAATATTTGATAATAGATGGTTAGATGCATGCATATATGCATGTGTGCACAGATGGGAGACTAAGTGGCTTCTGAAATCTCACCACAATGGAATAGAGTTTATCTCTGAGAATTTGGGTTATGAATGATGGTGTGAGTATGTGTGCAAATATGTATATAAATATGCATATACTTACATTTTATCTAAATTTCATTATATGTGAATTCTTTTTTAGAAAAAAAGAGAGGGACAGTGAGACACAGAGAGAAGCAATTTTTATTTAGTTTTTAATGTGACTTTCATTCCTCCAACACTTCGTTGTGTATGTGGCGCTGGGGTTTGAACTTGAGTACTCTCACATGCCAGGCAAGTGCTGTGACCGCCAAGCCACCGCTCCAGCCCCTTCGTGTGAATTTTTATACTCTATAAAGAACACATATTTTATTCTATAAAATTAAAAATTAAAACTTTTAAAAATACATCATTGTTTTACTCCAGATTACACAAAAAGAAACAGAACTGGGATATCGAGAGGCTCAATAATGAATACAAAGTTACATAGCAATGTTAGCAAAATGTCAGAATTGAAACCCTTGCTGTCTAAATCTCAGTCAGGCCTTTAGCTACAAATTAAAAATTCCATACTCTTTAATTATCTGGAAAATCAAAAATTGGTTGATTCTGTCTAAACAGCATTAAACTTTACCTTTCGTTACAGTTCTTTCCCCATTTGTATATATTAAAAACAATTTCAATTCAAATGAAATAGAGAGGTTTAAAAGCTTTTCTTAACTGTCAGAGTAATATAAATGTACACAATGTGAAAGAACCCTTCAGTTGGCTTAATCTAAACAAACAAAAAAAATTAAGAATTCAGCCTTCCTTTACTTTGTCCCCAGAAGATAGACTCATAATTAAACTTTTCACCTTTCCAAATTACTAAGTTTGTATCCTGCACAGTGGGTGGCTTTCTTTCCAGACATTCTGACTTGGAACAATATATAAAGCAGGAGTCCTTGAATGGAATTTATAGCTAAATTTAACTAGGCAAGTTTTAATAAGATTAGCATATCTTTGTCTTTCAACACTAAGTACCTTACAATTAACTGAATTTAGACAGCATATTGTTTCATCCAAAGATTTGAAGCCTTCATTTCCATATTTATTGATGTTGTATGTGGAAGGAAGTCTGAGCAAAAATTGCTTGTGCCCACCCTAGAGAGATCTCCAGAACAAGAGCGGATTAACCTTTCCAGGGAGTTTGCATAGACAGAGCATCTCACCTCCTCCAAGCTGACTTCTAGACAACATCATGACTAGGAAGGTGAATTAAGGAGGAATGCCCCCATGTCAAAACCATGGGGACTCTGTCTAGTCACCAAGGAACTCCGATGGTGTGAGGAGAATATGGCAGCTACTGCAGCTCATCCTCTGGAAGAGCCTATAAATAACAAGACATTTTCAGAGCCTATTGTCTTCCTTGTTACAATTAAGTGACCAGATGAAAACCCTCAAGGTTAAGCAAATCAATCAGTCTTATTTTGATGCATTCAAAATTAGCCAAAGATCTTTAAAAACGTTTCCATGATGAATGTCACCACAGGAACCCAGTTTTTCATAAACTATTAAAGTCAGATAGGAGGGGCAGGAAAGATGGCCCTTTTTCATTTTCAACTTTTCCATCCTGGAAAGCATATTTTAAAGACGTCGTCCAGTGGAGAGTGCCCGTACGTAGGCATTACCTACAGAGAACTACCTTAAAGGGGAGAAAATTAATTTGGCAAATTGCTCAATTCCTCACTAGAAGCTGTGAGCACAGCAGTTGGCCCCTGAAAGGGCTGGCTCTGTTTGCTACAGGTAATGAGGGAAAGATAAAGCTCTTCCCAGGTATGGGCCCATCTAGTCGTTGGGCCACAACCAAAAGCTGGTATAGAAATCTCCATCTCCCTTCCCCAGCTAATTAGCAGCAATGCTTATGTAAATAAACCCAGGAGGAGGTAAATGGAAGTGAGGAGAATTAGAGAGAGCTGCGAGTTATCACACATAAATAGCTGTGTGTCAATAATACAGTATATAAGATAATGAAGAGTTCAAAGGCAGCAGAATCAATATTTCCTACATGTGTGTCTGTACTCTTTCAGCTTATTAGATGAAGTATGCTTCTAAACATGAGGCCTTTGTCTACCAAAATCAAGCAGATAAATCATTTTTGCCGAATGAAAATTTTCACCCTTCTCAGAAACTAACATGTTACTTTCAGTGACAGAGTGGACTTAAACATTAAACTGTGTTCATTTATTTGGACTAACAAATGTGGCTATAGAATACATCTCACTCACTTTTAGGAAAATTGAACCCAAAGCTAAATATTTACAGAAGTCTCATTATCACATCCAAATATTTAACAACAAATGAGTTTATTAAAAGGAAAGTGTTATGTGTATATATATATTAATATTTCACTGACATATGGGAAACACTTTAACAAATTCCTTCTTGACTTCACTTGTCCAGGATGTTCTTTGTCAGACCAAAGTCTTTGCTTTCTGCTGCTGCCAATAAATAATAGTCATCTTACAATCTGGGAAATGATTTACTAATTTTCTGACTTTCAGCCAATTACTTTATCTGGTATGTTGCACTGTACACTAAATATGAAAATAAGTTTAAATATTAACAGCAAAACATTTTTACACCTGCATCAGTTGCAATAACATTTCACCCAATTAGTGTGGTGGCACTTGTAAAGGACACACAGTGCTCTAAATATTATAACCTAAATAGGAATCTACGTACACGTACCCTTGAATTCAAATTTCATGGAATCCTTCAGAAAGACTTAGAGATCCTATAATTTCTAGGTATGCCCATATTCCATTACTACCATTGGTTCTATGAAATCACACTGAAAAGCTAAGAGGCTAACATTTCCTCAGAGAGAGGCAGTATAAATGGGAAACAATGACACGAGATATAGTGTAAAATAGCAGCAACACACACCTGCTTTATTCCTGTGGGAAACTGGGCCTCTAACTTAGAGAGCTAATGAGTAGTGAGTGTGTGTGTGTGAGTGTGTGTGTGTGTGTGTGTGTGTGTGTGTGTGTGTGTTCTACAGTAAAACTGAACATGTATATAAACACATTAAAAAACAGAGTAGGCAGGGTTGGGGATTTAGCTCAGTGGCAGAGCGCTTGCCTAGCATGCCTAAGGCCCTGAGTTCAGTCCTCAGCCCTGAAAAACAAAAAAAAACAGAGTAGGGAGCTGGAGCTCTGCGATTACAGTGCTTGCCTGGCATGCACGAGGATGCAGGTTCAAACCCCAGCATCACGTACACAACAAACTATCAGAACAATGAAAGCCACATGAAAAACTCAATAAAAATTGATTCCCTCTCTCTCCCTCTTTCACTGTTCCTCTCTTTAAAAATAAAAAAAGAGTAGGAGAGGGCAACACAAACATTTCCAAAACCTGCAAGCTGATACATGAAATAGCATATTTTCCTATTTAAAAATTTTTTGCATGAAACTTTGTATTTTGTCATAGCAGCTGTAAAATTTCCCTTTGAAATGACAAATCAATGCATTACATAGGCATGTTATTAGGCACAGTTATAAGTAATCAATAAGAGAAAATACCATATAATCATCACTAATATTCAGTGTTTTCTCAAGTACATAGTTAGAATTTTTGAGTTTTCATTCTTCATTTCTGTTTCTAGTCTAAGTGGCCAACAAGATGATGCATTGCTTGTCCTTCTTTCCGTAAGTCATATGGGCATGCCAAAGAGATAACTTTGGTGTTTTGCCTGGCATTATTCATTTCCCATACAGCCACAAAATGTTAGCACAGACAGATAATAATTAAATGGCCAGTCACTCCCTACAGATCAACTTTACTTACTACACTGTGGAATTATGCCTGTTGGCCCTTTGGGCACTATAATGAGGAAGATAAATGCTATTTTTTTTTAGAGAGGATGAATTCCAGAAGTTTACCCTTACTTGGATCAAGTTTAGTCACTGAAACTCCAACCAAGTGGCACATGAGTAACCTGAATGATAAAAACTGAAACCTAACTCATGAAAATCACATAGTTCTTTCTTCAAGTTTGTGTTTTATTTTTAAATAAACAGTATCTGAAGGCATTCATTTTTATTTTTAAAAAATCCTATTGACTATCACTCAATCCACCCCCTCCACAGAAGTAGCTACTGTTATTAATATAGTGTTTTTGCTTCTGAACATTTTCTTACTCATGTGCATGATATTGAGTGCATGTACTTATAGGAATTTTAGTTTTTTGTGTGTATTGGGAGGTATGATTTGTGTGTAGTTTGGCCACTGATTTTTTCATTTTTTAAAAAAAAAAGTCTTTTGAGGGCCACATACATGAATCTATCACATTCTCTTTAAATGCTTTATGGTATTCAATACCACCAGATTTTTTCATTGTTCATGTTACCACACAGTCATTAATGAACATTACAGTAGTTTCCAGATTTCTTCTATAGTAAAAAGAGACACAGACCTCCATTTATATGACATGTCACACGATCAAGTCACCCATTAGCCTTGACATAAAAAAGGATGTATTTATTTTATATTATGGTAGATCACAATAATGGCCCCAAAATTTTTTTATCATCTCCTTTAGTCAGTTTTTCATCACTGTGACCAAAAGACCTCACAAGAATAATCTTAGAAGAGGAAAAGTTTATTTGGGGGGCTGGAGCAGTTTATTTGGTTGGAGCGCTTGCCTGGCACGCACGAAGACCCAGTTTTGAACAATAGCACCACATACACAACTGTCTGAGAAACAAAGACCAGATGAAAAAATAAAATTGATTCTCTTTTTTTCTCTCTCTTTCTCCTAATCTCTTTAAAAAAAAAAAAGTTTATTTGGGGGCTCATGGTTTCAGAGGCATTAGTCCATAGATAACCACCTCCATTGTTCTGGGTCTGAGGTGAGTCAGAATACCATGGTAGAAGGCCATGGAGAGGAAAGAAGTTTAAGACAGGACACTGGGAAGCAGAGAGAGACCTTCCACTCTCCAGTGACCCACCTGCTCCAGCCAGATCCTACCTGTCTGTAGTTACCACACAATTAATCCTTTATCAGGGGGGCTAATGACTGAGTAGGTTAAGGTCTTCATAACCCAATCATTTCCCCTCTAAACTCTCTTGCATTGTCTCTCACATGAGATTTTGGGGTACACCTTATATCTAAACCATCCCTACATGCACAATCTTAACAATGTGACTTTCATTTCCTTCAATCAAGAAATGCAAAGTCCAGGCTTGCTTTGGCCCGTGAGACCTTAACAAACATACCACAAGTAGAGACTTGGAGTGCTTCTGTGTTGCTTCTCTTCTCTTCCTGCTCTTTGGAAGGCTGAAATCACTGTGAAGAGACCCTGAGCTGGCCTGCTGGAGGATGCAGCTCTTGTGGTGCAGGGGAAAATGGTATAGCTGAGACCTCCCCCAAACCAACCAGCCTGCCAAACATCCAGACAAGTGACAAAGCCGTCCTAGACCAACCTGCTCAGAGTTGCCCCAGAACAGAACTGCCCAGCCAACTCTCAAAAATGTGAGATATAGTAAGTATTTATTATTTCTAAACTACTCCATTTTGGAATGTAACAACACAGCAAAAACTAACTGATTATTTAAAAATATATGCATATCATATTGTTACTTTATTTGCATTTTGATTGTACAACAAATAAATTTCTTAATAAAAAATAAAATAAAGAGTACAACCAAAAATAAATAAATAAATAAAGAGAGAGAGTCAATTTGGCTATGTCTTTTTATATTCATACCAACAGGCAACGAGAGTTTTCACTACCTCAATATTGTATCATGGAAAAACTATCAGGTAATTCCCTTTCACATGGAAGAAAAAGAAATGCAACCAGTCAATAGACATACAAAAAGTTGTTCCCTCTTCTTTCTACATGAATTTCCACTCTGCTCTTCTCTGACCACCTTTTTCTTTTCTTTTCTTTTTCTTTTTTTCTTTTCTTTTTTGGTACCAGGGATTGAACCCAGGAGTGCTTGACCACTGAGCAACACTGCAACAGTCTCAGACCTTTTTTTTTTCAGACATAGTTTCTCTAAATTGCTTAGGGCCTAAGTTTCTGAGGCTACCTTTGAACTTGTGATCTTCCTGCCTCAGCCTCCTGAAACTCTGGGATTACATATGTACACTACTTTTTCTTTTTTTGCCTAGCCTATCTGAAGTTACAAATCAGCAGCTTGAAGAGGTACACTGGAAGGTACATCTGGGATATGACAACCCAGAGTTTCCATGGGGAGGAACATTTGATACCTCAGATATATAATTGTGAAAGGCTGGAAACCTTCAGAGAAGTCCCCTGCCTTCAGTCTGATCTACACACTGGGTCAGGGAGCCCATGCCTGAGGACTTAACTATGAATTTCAAGGCCCACAAATATGCTTTAAAAAACATATTTTATGTTGGGTGCAGTGGTACACACCTATAATCCCAGCAACTCAGGAGACTGAGGCAGGAGGATTGAGACTCTGTCTCAAATTTTAAAAAAAAATAAAAATAAAAAGGGCTGGGATGTGGCTCAGTGGTTAAGTGATTCTGTGTTCAATCCCTGGTACCAAAAAAAAGAAAAAAACATATTTTACTATAGCAAATGTTTCATTCACTCAGATTTTGAAAATAAACAAACAAACTAGAATTTCACTCTTTAATATAATCTCAACTATGCTGAATGTTAATATAGACTTGATTATTTTAAATATTTATAAAATACATCATAGAAATCAAAATGCAGTGTTCTCACAGAATCCACAGAGAGACAGAATGGGCCAATGCAAAAGCATTCCTGTAATCCATTAATAACCTAAAACTGCAAGATACAAATTTTATGTAGACCTGAACCCAAAAGATAGAGAAATTCCCAACAGCCAATAATAAAGGAGGAGACGGAAAGTCAGAAAAGTGAGTAGGAATAGAAACAAGAGAGTGGCCCATTGAACATTTCAAGGGGGACTAAGCCAGAGCCAAGGAAAGACTTCTATTTCAGTGAACAGGGAATAGGAAAATCCCTGCCTCTTAACCTGGACAGGGACAGCAATAATGAGCTTATTTTTAAAATTGAGGATAGGGACAGGTTTAGAACTCAGCTTACATTACACACCTATTATCAGTAACTGTAGCCTTCCTATTCCCCCAACCCCCAGGCCAGAAGCCTATATCCATTTAAACTATCATTTAAAAGTAAGGGCATAAACAGACATTTCCAGGCTCCAGGATGTATCTCAGGAGGAAGAAAACTGAATCCAGAAGGAAAAAGCGAGATAGAGGAACAAAGGAAAGACACCGTCAGAGGTACGGGTAACCCTGAGTAAGTACTGACCATGAAGTAACAATAATGACGACCAATGTGGATGATTAAAACAAGTGCATAAGATGAGGGAGGAACACAGTCACCAATTTGGTGAATTATCAGAGGCAAATAAAAATATTGATTAGACTTTGTCAAGTCAGACATGATGTTAAAAGTCTACTAGAAAAAAAAATACAGAGTGAAATTTCCAGTTCAGTAATGAAGACTAAAAAAACTGATCTATCCCATAAAACGCAGGAAACGAGGGGGAAATACTCCAGAAAAAAAAAGATACGTCAAAGAGAAAGCACAAAAATAACTTTCGTATTTCTATATGTATGAAAACATTTCATCAATTCCAAGGTGCACATTTATTCACATTTTAACATCTCTGAAATCAGAATCCACATTTTTATAATAGATTAATTTTGCTGGTAGCCATGCAGCACTTGTGCCACGGATGTCAGGGAGTAACTGTGCAGGCATGAACATCAAAAGCATCAGCATCAAAACTTGCAGAATGGATGATGGCATCTCTGAGAAAAAATCCTGAAAACAACAGTAGAATGGTATTTTAAAAATAGTGAATAGGGGGCTGGAGCAGTGGCTCGGCAGTTACAGCGCTTGCCAGGCATGTGCAAGTACACGGGTTCAAACCCCAGCACCCACATACACAACTAAGTGTCAGAGCAACGAAAGCCATGTGAACAACTCAATAAAAAATGATTCTCTCGGTCTCTCCCCGCTCTCACTGTCTTTCTCTCTTAAAAAAAAAAATAGTGAATAGATAAATGTAAGCAAATAGCACCTAGGAACAAACCTAGCACCTATTAAACCTGGATATTTAGTAAAGATGACATCATACCTGTGAAGAATGGACTATTCAATAGCCGTGCTATCTTAATTGGCAATGCACATGGGAAGATACTACTTCACACAAATCTCAAAAATAAATTCCATGTTGAAACCTAAATATTACAAGTAAATCTTGAAACTTTTAGAAATAATTGAGCAAAATAACATGTTAGGGAGAATTTCTTAAATAGGACAAAAAAACATAAAGGAAAAGATTAACAAATTGGAGCAGATGAAAAATCTTAAAGTTTTTTTTTGCCAAAGATAGAATAAAATTAAAAGATAGTCATAGAATCAGAGAAAACATTTTCTAAGCAAAAGAATGAACATTCAAGATGTTTTTAGGGAAAAAATGTATTTTTATAAATTCCCCAAATCAGCCAGGCGCAGTGGCACACACCTGTAATCCCAGCAGCTTGGGAGCCTGAGGATCTCTAGGTCAATGGCAACCTCTGCAACTTAGCAAGGCCCTAAGCAACTTAGCTAGACCCTGTCTCATAATAAAAAATAAATAAATAAAAATAGGGATGTGGCTCAGAGGATAAGTACCCCTGGGTTCTTATCCCTGGCACAAAAAAAAGAAAAAAAAGGCAAAATACAGGTGGGGAAATGGACAAAGAATGAGATCAGTTGGGGAAAAGTAACCCAATTGTACAAAACCATAGAAAAATGTGCTTAATGCCATTAGTATTCAGAAATGCAGATTAAAACAGTGAGTCTCCTTCATACACACTTCAGGCTGCAGGGTAAGTCTCAGGGCTGGTGAGGTGATGGGAAATGGGAAAGTCCAGCGGCTTCTGAGGGTATGGAACTTGCCTCTCTGAAGAGAAACTTGGCAATACCTGGTGAATTTGAAGGTTTGTATATACTCTACACATCAGCCATTCCATTTCTACTTTGGAGAAACTCCTGAGCATGCATACAAAGATATTCAGGGCAACAGGAAGTATATTAGTGACAACGGGGGGTCCACCAAACTGCTGAGCTGCAGGGTTGATAGCAAAGTATGGCTTATTCATACAGTGGAGAGCTCTGAGCAGTTTAAAATCTTCAACTAGATCAACATTAAGTAAAATGTTGAGTTTATAAAGTTACATATAAAAGGTTATGCGTAATACCAACTGTAAAATATTTAAAATTCCATTCAAAACAATGCCATTCACTTTTGTATACATACGTATGCATGAAAAGTACAAAAACATTGCAGATTCCAATTCACACCATCTTTAGGTTAGTATATACTTCTG